>PVJH01003049.1:0-151675 GCA_004026705.1 Nesogale talazaci | reverse complement strand
ATTTGTGAGAAGTAAGCCAGTTTTATAGGGCAAGCAAGCTTAGGCAATTAGCATATCGTGATCTTCAAAATTAACAAGTGAATGGCAGCAGCACAGCTGCAAGTCAGGCTTCAGAGGCCAGGGCTGTTTACAGTTACAAAGGTGACAAACTACAAACCCCAGGCAACAAACTGCAACAGAGTTCAGGCATATTCGGCCTGTAGCCAGGTCAAGCATGTCTGGGCCTGAGGGCTCCTGACAGGTCCCCCTTTTTTATTTTTTCAAGTAATAGCCTCCCGGGAACTCCGCCTGTCTTAGGTTGTCAGGACACACACTCAGTCCTTACCCGTCATCGGTCAATGGCCTTCTAAGGTCACCATGGCCTGTCTTAGGTTGGTAAAGAGTGCTCCTGATCTTACCCGTCATTGACTGTCAAGTTCAGCTCACGGAGGCAGAGGGTCTTATCACATACTAGTCGTGTGTGCCACTCTGTTCGAGATCGCTCATCTCCAAGCGACAATATTGAACTTGCAGGGGCCTTGCTTGAATGGTCTCAATCTGTTACTTAATAAATGCCACGAGGTTGTTGAATAATACTGGCCGTAATGAAAGCAAAAGCAATAAACTAACGAGGGGGCCCCACAGTGGCAAGAGGTAAGGCAACAGTCCATTGAGCCCGGTCCACAGTGGATTGGTGGTCAACTCCTTTCTTCTCTTCTCCGAGTCTTCTTGCAGCCACTTGATTTTGTCCCTTACGATTCCAGATTTGTTGGCATAAAGACAGCATCTTTCCTGTAAAGCCAAACAAATACCTCCCTGCTCTGCAGCAAGTAAGTCTAAACCTCTTCTATTTTGTAATACTACTTGTGCTAAAGAATCTACCTGTTCTTGCAAATCTTGTGTAGTGCCTGATGAGGCCTGCATATCCGAGATTAGCTGCCTAGATAACTTGGTATGTTGCAGTTCCAAAGGCCACTGCAGTACTGGTCCCTAATCTTACAAATAGGTCACCTAGTTGCACTGCCCTTGATAAATCTTCATTAACCATCAATGTTGTAATTGCATGATGTATATTTTTGGGGTGGCATCACTGCCCTCTGGTGGTCATGGGAGCTACCCAGTGATGCTCTTGAGAGCCGCAGCTTGATTTAAACCACCAGGCCCGCAGTCCACAGTCTCGCACTCAACCACTTATGGCACCACGGCTCAGTCCGGATGATATATTTCTTAAGCTATTTTAATTTTTCTGAAAATATACCCATACCTTACACATGTATAATGTAAAACCTTTTATAGATACTTCGCTAATTAAAAATAATTGTTTTTAACTAGATAAGCAAATATATAATCTTTGGTCGAGCAAATCTACACACTTGAGTGTAAGTACGAGAACATCTGAAATATTCATGCATGAAATAGAATGTGATACTAATAAGAAACCATGAATTCAAAACCTGCTGTATCATGGTCCCATTATTTATTTATTCATAAATGTTAAATACATATTAACATTATTCAAAAATTATATTATCTACTTCATATAATACAATTATCTACATGCAGAATTTATTTAAAAAATTATTGCCTTTAAAGAAAGCAGTTCTTTTGGCTTGCATAAATATTCTTTCATAAAATTTCCATAAAATTATTAAACTATGAATAATATTTATCTAATAACGCATACATATAAGGTATTGGGAAAATCTCTAGCTCAGTACTGAAAGATCAAATCTTTGAGTTCATAAAAAGAATTCATGATTTCTGAAGAAATTTCAATAGAACATTTATGCATTCATTGTTATTGAAAGCAAGATCATGAAATATATAGTTACAGTTTAGATTTAGAAGTTTGTTCTAGGCTTCTAAAAATTACAAAGAACATTTTCTCTAGCAGAATGCATGTGCTAAGTTTAGAAGCCACAGTTATGCTTATTAATACACTACCAATACAAAGGAACTTTGAAGCATCCCGCTGTTGATTTTTGTGGTCAATCTGATTTAAAAAACTGTTTGATGTCATGTTTTCAATTGTTTTGCTTTATTTATTTTGTTACCTAATGGCATCAGATAATTTCTTTAATAAATGTTTGAAATTAAGTTTTACCATTTTCTCTCTAGTTTATTGTGGTTTGTTTCTAACAACTTCCAGTGTCTCAAAATTTGGAGTAAAACTTTAATTAGTGAGTTTCTCAGGAGTTATAATGGTTTTATGTCTGTCTGTGATGGCAGAATTTTGAGAATGCTAAATTATTGTCCAAATATTAAAATAGTGCATTAGACTGGATACCCTGGAGTAGCAAAACCAGTGACCCTTATATTTCATATACATTGAAGTAGGTAAGTCCAGTCTGCTTCAAGAGTTTGGGTCTGATGCTAACCTGGAGGCTTCTCCTCTTTCATGTAACTAGAGGTCAGCAGATCACCGATGGCTTCAGAGATTTGATAGGCTGCACCTCAAGAGATTGACAGATCGGAGGCTGATTCAGATACAACTTTCCAATAGACTCCATTGTTAAGATGTACAGGCCACACTGCCAAGGAATCTTCCAATTGCACCCAAGGGAACTGCACGCCCCACCAAGGCTAGCTGCTGACAGAGTAGATTGCATTATGTTAGTTCCCATCATGGAATTGTCGACATTGTGTTAGATCACTTCATGGGGCACTATTGCCAACCTCCTGAGAACCTTGGCCCATCCAAGTTGAAACAAAACCTACCTCATACAACTCGCTTTTAGTTGGTGGAAAGTTACAAGATTGCTTTGAGAATGCTTTCTTAGGCCATGCTATATTTAATACCAGTATACATAGTAGCATATTAGCTTTGTTTAATGTTTCAAATATTAGTATTTGGCTTCGTTGACTTGCCACATAGTATAAGAATAGACATTTGATGAGAAGGATGAATGCAATGGTCACTCCTCAATTCTAACACTCCTTTAATAAAAGATTAGCCTGTTAATATGCCCGAATAAAAGATGTAGAAGCCTTGAGAAACATTATCCCTAGTGAAATCCCTCAATATGATTTCAGTATTACAGTCTAAATTTCTTAATGCTTCTGTGTTCTAAATATGATGACTATTTTGCTTAAAAATGCTTTCAAATCTGGAGATGTTGAGTCAGAATCTACCTTACTGTAGATCCACATTCAGGAATTTTCCCCATCATCATTATATACCTTCTTACTAATTATCATGCTTAGTTTCATGTGCCCTGATCCTTTTCTGATTAGTAATGCAAAAAGGAAATTGTAAAATGGACTGTTCAAAGCATAGTGATCCATAACACTTGGAACTTTCTTTTTTTCTTGGAGAATGGGTAATTTTCTATCTTTATTCAAGAAATCACATAAAGTTATTGTCATACAGTGAAATCCTTATTTTGTCCCATTATGAGATGCATAATAGGATTGCATAAATGGCTGGAGGACCATATTTAGCCCTTCTGACTTCCCTACTGCCCTACAGGCAGGGGTCAGACATAGCGCCACACTCCAGTCTTCCTTACCTATTCTGACACTAACTGCTCTCCAATGAAAGTTTTCCATGCTAGCTGTGACTGCACAGTTCACAGACAATGCTGACAATTACAGGGGTTTACGGTGGCATTTAAGAGATCAGCATCAGTTGAGATCAGTAAACCCTAAGGGTAGGGCCATCTCTCCTAAGCCAGATGCTAAGTCTATTGCTGGCCCCAGGTCCATCAGCCACTTCGTCTCTTGACCTCTGGTGTTCTACCTCCTGGTTTCCTTGCCACAGCCTCTTTTTCCTTTTTCTGCAGTGACTGTTCTACTCAAAGGAGTGGCATTAATGTGTGGGTTTTGCCTTTGAGACAACCATCTCCCAAGGAAACATACCATGTGACTAGGCTCAACCCTTCTACTGAATTAGAGAGTTATTACACCATGATCATGTCCTTGGACATAGCGGAGAACTCCTGGCAAAATGAGATTATGGACACATGTAATTCTATTATCCAGAATTACAATACAAAGAATTATGGCTAGAAGGTTCATATTAAAGGGCTGATGTAAAGGGTGTAACTTAGAGAGGGAGAGTCTGGGTGAGACAGAGAAAGGCAGATCCAGACATATTCATAGCCAGGTGATGGGGAGAGGAAAAAAAGAACACAATCTTGGTTAAGCAGACTATTCCTGATAAATATATTTGGTCACAGACAAAACTATGATAATTATAAAATTCTCATGTCAGAACACTTTTGATATCAATGTTTCATTTGAAACAATAATGAAACATTCATGTTGTGAATTGCATTTGACTTGATTCTGAGTCACAGCAATCCTTACAAATCAAAGTACAACTACCAGTCTTCAACATTCCACTTCCTAGGGTTTTCAAGGTTGGTGGCATAGTGGGTTTACTCCTTGGTCTGCTAATCTCACAGTTAGCAGTTTAAAACCACCAGCTGCTCCACTGGAGAAAGATCAGTCTTTCTACTCTAGTAAAGATTTAGTCTTGGAAATTCACAGGGGAACTTTCCCTCTGCCCTTTTGAGCCACCGTAAGTCAGAATCAGCACAATGGCAGGGAATTTATGTTCATGAACACTTTCAGAAACAACTACCCAGGCTTATCATGGAGTTAACTCTGGGTTTATTTGAACCAGTAACCTTGCAGTTAGCCATTTATGCTACTTCCCTAAAAACAGTAAATGGAGCGTTAAGTACTATCAATTGGAACCATTGAGGGTATATATGGTGGAATGTAATAACCAGGAATGTAGAAGCTTATGAGAGAAGAGTGTAGGAAAATGTACAGCTTTGTCCTTCTCTTTATACCTTTCCAAATAGTTCCTTGAAAATGTAACTTCTCCCTTCTAACCAATTTTCCTTTCACTATTGCAGTAACTATGCCAGTGGGAGAAAACAACAAAAACACACAGATCAAGTGCTTTGCCCTTTATCAAACTAGGAAATAAATAAAAAGAAGTTTGCAACTGAGTCATTAAAAGAGAAAGATGACTATTTACCTTGAATTTATTGAAACCCCAAGAAATACAACATCTGCTATTTCAATGCCAGTTTTCTTGTTATGCTAATTTAGTCTTGTTATGCTAATTTAGTATATAAGAACATTGAAACAAGGAAAATATAATCCACTTTCACATTAGGACACAGTGTTTTAGTAAGTCAAAATCATTCACAGCAATCATTCTGTTGTTAAAGTTGCTTATGTGTCCACTTCAAAATGGGCTTAAGAAGTGTTGCTTAAATGTGTCCACTAGGGCTGAGCCCTGGTAGCTTAAGTGTTTGAATGTGGGACTGCGGCCCATGGGCTTGGCGGTTCAAACCCAGTGGTGGCTCTCAGAAGCAGCACTGGGTAGCGCCTATGACCACCAGAGGCAGTGATGCCCCCCCAACAAAAAAACAAAAAAAAAAGTGTCCACTTATACAGTTTTCCCTCCACAAATATCTTCATCTCAAAAAAGCTTGGTATGGATATTTGTCCAAATAAATACATGAAGGACTTGGTCAGAAATTTTTATACAATCATTCATTTATGGGGATAAAGGGGAAAGTTATGTTCAAGTCATTTTCTTTCAGCTAGAATTTTTATGTCAAAAGATTTAGATATATGAGTATGCTAATTTTAAATAAACTAAACCAATGATAAACCAATGAGTCTCATTAACTGGATATGCTTAACGAATAGAGTCTAATTCTGTTTCTATTAAGGACCTCTGGTGGTAAATAAGTAGACGCTTAGCACTTCTCTGAAAGGTCAGTGGTTCAAACCTATCTGCTGTCTGGGGAGAAAAAAAATGTGACCAGCTACTTCCATATAGATCTATAATCTTAGAAATTCTATGAATCTGTTCTTCTATGACTTAAGAGTTACTGAAAGCCAAAGTGCTTGACAGCATTTTTTTTTGGGGGGGGGGGTAGAGAATTGCCATTTATTTCTTTTTATACTTGAGTTTCTCTAAGAAAAACATATATATCCTGCAACCAATTTTTAAGTAGTCTGCACAAGGCACTCTGATAGCCCTGGGGAGTTAAGAGTTACTGAAACACCAGTGACCATGTGCTTATAGAATCCAGGTGGCATTAAATGGAGAACAAAATGTCCAAAGTAAATACTAGGTCAAACCTGAGAAGAATGCTTCTTCTTGAAAGTACACTGAGTGAGTAGGTGTTGCAATGGTTAATTGGTTGGTTTACAGTCAGATGTCTGACTGTTCCAGTCTACTGAACAGTCAGCAGAGAAAGATGTAGGTTCTTCCTCCCTAGAGGTCACAGGTGAAACCCTCTGGGTGGTTCATATGGGATGTCTATATGTTGACATAGTCTCCAAAATCGCGAAAAACAACAGACCTATAAAATGCATCAAAATCCTAAAATGCAACATGCATGATATTGAGACTTAAGTGAAAGCTTTCCTGAATAATTTATTTGGCACTGAAAATGTGAAGGATGAGGATAAATAGGTGTTAATAAATTATTACTCAAACTCAAAACTCTCTATCATGCATCTCATTCCAGCTCACAGCAATCATCTAGGACAGATAGATTTGCAGTCCTGGTGTGCAAGACAGTCACTGTGTGAAGCAGAAAGTTCCTACTTTCTCCTGTAGAGTAGATTGAGGGGTGTTTGAATGACTGACTTTGTGGTGAGCAGTCAAATGCAGTCTACTCTACAAGAGATCAAAACATTCACGGTGTCAAGGAAATTCATAAAGTCAACTTATGAAATATTAAATTCCTAACCTGGTTCTAAGGATATGTTGTTAAGTAATGTGCCATTGCCATTGAAATGTGGTCCATTCTGATTCAAAGTAACCCATCATTGTTGTCCAAAGTATTTCCTAAGCTATAATTTTTACAGAAAAAAAAATAAAACGTCTTCCTCCTGCAATCATTTCCCTTCCGGTTATCAATCAATTGATTAACCACTTTGCCACCAGGCCTCTTTTGCTAGGCAGGCCAGTCTTTAGTGCCACTGTGTCATTGCTGATGCACAGCAATCCCTTGGCGATTCTAAGACTCTGACTGTCCTGAGAGGCAACCTACTGGACCGGGTATAACTGTCCCCATGGGTTTCCAATACTATAATTGTTTACAGAAATAGAAATAATACTATCCAATTAACTTCCTGGTTCTCTAGTCAATATCTAGAAAATATGTAATACACATTCTTTTTATTTCACTGGGTATGCTCAGAATGAATGAACAAAGGACTTTTGAAACCTTAAAATTTACAAAGATAATGTGGCAATATTTTTGTCACTATTTGGTGCCCAATTATACATAGTGATGACCTCTACTTATAATTGCTTTAGTTGGCATAAGGAAGAATTTTAATGGCTAGATAACCTTCCAATTCCTTTCCAATTCTGTGACTTTATAAATCTATTATCTTATCTACCCATCTTTGAACCAGATTGCATTGGACTCACTCAGATTAATTCAACCTTCCTGACAATCGATGATAATTTTGATGTGCAGAACTATGACTTACTCATTATCAACTGAAGCCAGACAGGCATATAAAATTAGGTACAATAAGATATTATCAGATCTATGAAAGGCAAAATGTTATGAATGCTCTATGCATACCGGTGCTTCAGTTCACTGCTATCTCTCAATGTTTACAAAGTGCTTAAATCTCTATTTCATAATTGTTATTAATTTACTTTTATTTTGTGCAAAACGAGGATAATGGAACAGAGTAGGATAAAAGTGTATTCCTATAAACTCAACAAAACTAACTTCTATACACATCAAAATAACAGCAGGTGATTCTTTATATAACAATTGATATTTGGAATGTAATTTTTATATTCTTTTGAAAATAGTTGTTTTTTGCCCAGTGCTGATTTGGAATCCCTGGAGTTCTCCTTGAGAAAATAAATGTGTTCAGCTTGACTGAATTACAAATAAACAGTAGCTTGATATCTATCTGTAGATATTTGAAAGAAGCAGACAAAGAGAATAAGAGGAAATTTAGGATGGCTAAAAATTATTACTTGGATATTAAAAATAAGAGTGATAGAAAATTGTAGATAAAAATAATATTAAGAACTTAATTTTATACTAAAAATTGCTTATGCAAGTGAGGGTAAAATCTACTGTCATTGAACCAATTCTAACCTAATGGCCCTACGAAGGTCAGATGGACTGCTTCTCAAGTTCGCTGAAACTCAAAATCTTCATTGGAGGAGACAGCCTCGTCTCTATTCTGCAGAGCAGCTAATGTATGCCTCATAAGATGTTAGCATGTGTGTGTGTATAAATATGAGGGACCTTCAAAAGCTGGTTGAAAATTTCCATTCATTTTTAATATTTCATGAACTTTTTGAAACCAAAAAATTACATAATCACTGCTAATTTAAGTTGTTCACAGAATATTTTCAAATATCTTAACCATCTGAATCTCTAGGATCTCACATGTTATAGTATAAATAAAATAAAACCTTTACTTACAATGTTTAAGGTAATATCTTAGACATATATTTACTTGTATATTTTATCATTTTGATATACAAAATAGTAATATAGATTTGTTTTAGGCTGAGTTTTCTAGAAAAAAAAAGAACAAATGATACTCATATATATAGAAGATAGAAATTGATATAAAAAATATGTCTAGAAAGAGAGAAACTTATCCAGCCAACAACGCAGCAAGCCCCAGTCTGGTTAGGCTGGTGGGTCTGATGCTGCCCTGGAGGCCCATCCCAGAGGTACACAGCTGCCCAGATGATGAAGCAGGAGGCAGGGAGACCACAGGCCAATTAAGACAGAGCTCAAGTTCAGCAAAGATCACTGCAGGCTTCTAACAACTCCCAGAACTGCTGGCCCAAATCCCAAAGGACAAGACTCGGGCCCCAGGGTGCCAGGGAGAGTTCCACAAAGCATATTAAATAGGTATGTGACACCCTCAAGGAGATACCATCAGATTGCGACTTAAGTGAAAGATTGTGCTTCCCTCATAACTTCCAACGCACACATATTGTACTTTTTAATTTTAACATATATTTAATTTCAATAAGAATAAAACAACATAATATGCAACTGATTAGATTTTTACTCACATTTAGACTCTTTCTGTTTATATCATATAAATGAAAAAAGGTACTGAAATATCAAATGGGATTAAAAGGTCACCATTCCAAATCTCATGTTTATTTGAATTGTTAACAGTTTTATTGTCATAGAAAGTAATATAATATAATTTATGAGTTTTGATATAGTAAAAGGAGTTGTGCCATCATCCCCACAAAACATTTTAAAACATCTTCAGCTTTGTACCCATTAATATAACTCCCCATTACCTAGCACCCCTTCCCGCTATAACTCTAAGGAACTACTTATCATCTATATAAATTAATTATCTCAAATCTATCATTAAAAATATATCATACATAAAACATAACAATAGCAAAAGTAACAGAGATAAAATAAAACTCAGGAAAACCTCAATCCAAACAAAAGTAAATGATAGCAGAAACTAGATCAAATTTCACATGGGTGAAATGGGAAAACAAATGTTTACTTTTTCACCTAACTATATCTGCAGTAACTCACGTTCCAGTGAACTCTGTCAGGGCAAGGCCTTCCTAGTAATGGCAGGAATATTCCATGTAGGCCTAATCCACATGAAGGCATTGATAATGGGTTTTGCGCCTTCACTGTCATCCATCTAAAAACTGTAGCTCACTATCTTTAAGTCAATTGGAATAGCCACTCTTCACGTGAGTAGAAAGTTTTGTCTTTCTGCCATAGTGTCTGAGAGCTTCAAACTGCCAGTGTGGCAGTCATGTACTTGATGCTAATTTCATGATTTGGAGTGTAGGGGTGCAGTCTAGACTGTCATTCTGAAGATAGCCAATGAGACCACTGTGTGAGCATGGCTTTCTCCTGAGAATTCTGGGAATCTCAGATATATAAAATAAATTAATTAATAGCTTTCCAGACATGGACCAAAGCAAAAATAGCTCATCTGTGTTAAATTTCTATTGAGGTCATAGTTGGGGCTAAAACTGAAGTTCAATATGTGGAATCTTCCACAAAGATAGTGCCCTAAAAAAAGTTTGACTGGCATTAGAATACAGACACTGATCGAGGAACAAATTAAGAGTTTTAACTACTCTGCATATGAATCACTTTATTGTTTGTTTCCTTAAGTTTCTTCCACAATATAAAAGACAGCTTATAATAAAGCTGAAAGATTTAGATGGCATGGCTGATATTTGAATGAGTCATTGCAAAGAACCAGAACAGAGATAAGTCATGTTCCAATACAATCTAAACACAATGGTCCTTGTCTTTGCAGTGATTTTCTTGATAGTGTCCAATGCAAATTATTCTAGAAATAACATTGATTAAGTGATGCAAGTATATTTTTTATCAAGAAAATGATAAAAGTTGAAAAAGACAAAATCAGAGATTATATCACCCTGTGCTATTTCCCATAGTTCCTTTAATTACATAAATAATAGGCTAGTATATGCCTGTGCATCTGTGCGTGCATGCGTGTGTGTATGTGATATTTTAAAATAATCTGTCCAGAAGCTTTTTATTTCTTTCAAATATTTTAGAATAAGCTTTTCCATGATTTCTTATCAATCTAAAAAGTGAAAATATGGCTTATTCCACTTACTTGCTGTTTTCTCTGTAAAAAAGCTAACATAGAGGACATTTCTAAAAAACAAAGAGATCATAAGAGAGTGAAGATAAATTGCTTATTGTCTATTCTATTTGAAAAAATATTCCACATATTTGGATATATGAGATAATGAAATAATTATATATTTCACTCAAGTTAACCATCAAAATGACAAAACTGTAAAAGTGTACACACAGAGCAACACAAGTTCATGGCAAAAAGAAGGCCATTGATATCATAGGATTTAAAGCTCTTTGACATTGAGTCCATTTTTTACCCGTAGTGACCCTAGAGGACAGGGTAGCACTGAGCCTGTGGCTCTCTGAGATGGTACCTGCTTGTGAGCACATAAAGTCTCATCTTGCTACCAGGGACCCCTTGTTCAGCAGACTATTCAGTAGCCTCATCTGCATGTAAAAAATGTGGACATTGTGGCAGGAAGAGTGAGGAAGAGTTTATGCGTTTGAATATGGTGCTGGCAAAGAATATTGGAAGTCCCATGGACTGTCAAAAGAACAAACTAATCTGTCTCGTACGATGGTGCTTTCAACTCCAGGAAAGCGTTAGCATGTCAGAAACTAATGGGCAGTTCTTATGCATCTGACAGGATCACTGGGATTCAGTCTTGAACTAGTGCAAGTGAGTTTGGGGTTTGGTTCTTAATGGGGTAGCTCTAGACACTGAGCCATAGGCTAAATAGGGTATGAAGAGAAGTTTGAATGTATTCCACCCAAGACTGATTTATTCATTCTTCTGTTAACCCACAGTGTACTTCCTACTTTGTACCATAATCATATTTAGAATACATAAATTCTTCTTTTTGTTGTCCAACTATATCGCACATATTAGACAAGTCAACAGACGATGATGAGAGGTATCTTCATTGTTAAAATGATATCCTTGTCTTGGGAATAATGATTTTAAGTGAGGTGGGGAACAGATATAAGAAAAAAACCAGTACTCTCCTGTGGGCTGTTTCAGGTGGTGAATGTGAATGTGACCATGGTCTATAGAAGCCCACAAGACACAAATGACCAGGACAAAAAAAAAGAATAAAGGGCAAAGATAAAATACAGAATTGTGACAGTCCAGTAGTTTATGCAGAAATGTCTTCTTGAGGGTTAAAATATAAATTCTTGAGAAAAGTGGGCTTCGTAAAAAGTAGAGCAGGCAAGTGGGGGTGCTTGGCACAGTATATGTATAACTATGTATTGAACTATGTATGATGAAAAGCGATGTATGAGCCCCCAATAAAATGATTAAATAACAGAAGGAGAGAGTAAACAGAAAAAGTTTGAAATAATTATTGCATCCTTCAGTATGGCATTGTGTTTAGTCTCAAGCACTCCTTGTCCTTGATTTGAAAGTAACTTCTGATGACTCCAACTCAAAACATATACTCACTACCACCAAGTCGATGCTGACTTGGAAGGAGCCTATAGGACTGGGTAGAGCTGTCTCTTTGAGTTTCTGAGATTGTTTAGGGGACTCAGAATCCTGCCTCTCTTCCAAGGAGTGTCCGCTAGATTTGAACTGCAGACTGTGGAGCTCACAGTCCAAATGCAGTCACTGCACAACCAGCCAAGGCTCCTTTCATAGTGATCCTAGAGGCATGAAAGGGAACAACATATTCTTATTACCATTGCCTATGACTGGACAAAGATTTTTACCTAAAATTCTTGAATCATTAAGAAACATTTCCAGATGACATATTCTTAGACAAAGTCCTTAATTAGAATTTAGGCAATTCTTAAAACAAAACAAAAAAATCTTCAGATGCAAAAAAAGTGACCAGGTCATTAAGGTCACTAGATGATCATTTATTGTACTACAATGTTTGTTGACTTTTCTGACACCATTTACTTCCAGAACAAATTATTATGAGTAACGGTAGACTCACAGCTATAAATTTCTCATCTGTAATAGATTCAATTTAGATGAATAAAGTGCTCCAATTACATATTTTGTTGATAGTCCTTACCATGCCATTCTCCTCTGCACTTCAAAATTCATTCACAGACACATTGGACATATGAATGGTAATTAGGAGTGAGGTGAATCACTCCAAACAAATCACAAAGACTAGAAAGGAAACCAGCCTTGTATTTTAATCTAGACTGCATTGAATGAGCCTTGAGTACTGATACTCAGTGCAAACTACTTAGCAGAAATGGAAAAATGACCCATCCTTTCTACCTATTTCAGATTTGTCAATTCTGAGAATCTATAGGAGCCTTTACCTTACACATAAAAGAAGACTGTAGATGGAAAGCTCTTCTTTTGTCCGCAGTCTTGGGTGGCTTCCCAAACTGAAATGGACACATCTGTTAATTTTTTTGAAAGTCACTACTTCGATAACTGTTGGTAAACTTGAGCAGGAGCCAGTGAGAGAGCATGCAGAGAAACTGATAGAAAGCTGGTAAAAATTGGAGCGTGTTGGCCAGCTTCATCATCATGAGCCATATTATTTGTGTTTGTTGACTTGAATTACAAATGATACTGACTCTGCTCCAGGCAAAGCTGACCAATATAGTGCTTTGTGATGAGACATACAGAGAGAACCTTCAAATGATATGTTTTATTGCATACTATGAGGAGTTTCAATTAATACCTGTGCTGTGAACAATATGGTGGGCCACTCTGGCTTTCTTGTTAGGATCCTCCAATAGGAATTGACCTCAATTCTGTGGAATAATCTTGCTCAAAATGATGATCTCTTTTCAGGACAACCCACTACTAGATGTTGAGTGATGGATGTGAAGCCACAACAGCCTGATATTGCTACATGATTTGGAACAATTTAGGTCAGCTCAGCTCTGTATTAGAGAGTTGAAGCCTCTATTACAAACAGATTACTGGTCTGGCCAATCTAACCATGTTTTTTCTACAACTCAGTTTTCATTTCTCAATTTGGCCAATCTATTTTCATTGTTTTCAGCTGCTATCTGGTCAGTCCATAATCATGGTCCCCACAAGTACAGTGCAAATAAATAATTCCTGGCCTTCATGGTGTTGTCGATTAGATTTTGCATCCATAAGGTTTCCAATTTTGCAATACATGGCCCAAACTTTCTTCCTAGTCTAAAGTCTCCACTGAAATATATTCAACATATTCATAACATACGATTCTTAACCATTAGACAGATAGCGCCATCATATGTAGTGCATTGGTTGGGTTTGAACTGAGATTTCCATTATGGAAGATAAGAATTCAATCAATTATTCACAACTAGGCTGGGTTTCTAAATTATTCAAATGCTTTTTAAGGCTGTTTTGTGGAAAATATAATTAAAATTAATTAAATTAAATTTAATCCATAGGGCTGAGACCCGGTGGCATAGTGGCTGTGCGCGGGACTGCGGCCCACTGGGACAGAGGTTCAATTCCAGCAGTGGGGTTGGGCCTCCTACTCCCACCACCAGAGAGCAGTGATGCTCAAAAACAAAAACAAAAAAAAAATTAATCCATAATCAGTTGAATCCAGTTAGGAAAGCGTGTCCTTCATCATCTCAGTGTACATAATTATATTAGTTGAAAGTCACTCAGAACAAAGCTGATTTTCTTGATGACTAAGTATTCTACCTATAGACAGCCACTTCATTTCATACTCAAAAGGTCTATTTCATGAATATCCAATTGTTTCATGAGGGCCATATAATTGTATATGCCAATTATTTACAATGAATCATATACTGTTTCCTGAAACTGTTGACTGGTTATTTTGAGTAAAGTGTGTCAGTATTCTTTCTATCTTCTTTTGAGGCTTCCTGCTTGCTCATTATTTTGCCTATGGAATCTTTTAGCATTACAACTCTAACCTGGAATTTTCCCCTGTTATTTCAGCTTACAATATACTGAGCCTGTGCTCCTTAGATTTATAGAAGTGAGGCATATAAGGTAAGAAATATTAAAGATGATATGTGGATTGAGAGAGAAAAAGAGAATAGTAAGGGAAAAGGCAGAAAAAGGCCATGATATTATGACAGAAGGGCCAATCTTTCTAGAAGCAGGGAAATTATGGAGTTCCAAATTGATGGGTTTAAATTTTCATTTTATGAAGTAGTAGAGAGGAGTTCTGATCTCAGTTTGAAAGGAAGGGAAATAACAGAATAGTTGAAACATTCCAAAATAACTTCATAGAGCGTCCTGGCTCTTGGGAAACTCCACAGGGATTAATTAGGTAGATGGAGAAAGATGACTAATTCAAGCCTGTTGTTTTAGACTGTGTTTGGCTGAAGGGAACCAAACGAGAGCATAGCACAGCGCTGATAGATCACTGGGTTTGCTCTGGAAAGATATAATGATAAAGACATGTGGAAATTTATAAATTTGAACTTTCCAGGAACAAAACCAGTAAGACTTATTTTTAAGGATTCATTCATGTTCTCATTTATTCTCTCTCTCTCTCTCTCCTTCCCTCCCTCCCTCACTCCCTCGCTTGTTATCTATAACAATCTCCTGTACGATTTTCTCTAAAATGATTTCATCCTAACCCTTAAAATTTAACAGCCAAAGAAATGGAATAGTGTATAAACCAACCAACCAAACAAACAAAAACAAACAAACAAACATTGCTATTGAATTGATTGGACACACAGGGACCCTGTATGACTATAAAAAGACTGTAACTCCTTACAGGAATAGAATTCTTTCTTCCTCTGAGCAGCTGGTGGTTTTGAACTCCTGACCTTGTGGTTAACAGTTGAAAGCATAAGGACTGCAACCAGGGCTCCTTAGCAACTAAAGGGACCAGATTTTAAGCAGGACATCATAGACTGGGAGGAGGGGGAATTCTTGATTAAAAATTTGGTCTATATGGAGCAACAAAAATTTTCATAGAACACAAAAATAGTATTGTAATGTATCTATTTTAATTTTTAAACACTGTGAGATGTTAAATTGTTAAAAAGTGGGACATCTGGTCACTTTATTAGCAGCATTAATGGTTCGGTGGAGCGAGCATAAACTTCTGGATTTGGATGCCTGGTTTCATTTTCTTTCTTCAAATATAGAAAGATGTATCATGTCCTGAGATTTGAATTTTTAGAATATGGATAATATTTGCAATTGCAGCTTTGGCTTCTATTTCATAATATAGTAGGTTTGATTAATCATTTCAGCTATTTAACTTCATTGTCTTTGATTATCACATTTCTATTCTTCACTTGATCTTAGCCAAAAGGTCAAGAAGTGATAAACATTTCTATTCATTATCACATGTTAAGCCTGCTCTTTTTGCCACATTTGCTGTATATTCTGTAATCTTCCTTCTCTGGTTTCCCTTTCATTAAAAAGCTTTTACAAATGTGTTGTGCTATCACTGAGCCTTCTTCTCTATACTAAACATATTTATCTTATCCAGATGCCAAAATGGAGGTGACATTCTATATAGGCAGCTGGCTGACACACCAGCATTTCCCATAAACTCTTTGAGTGATAATGAGCCCGGGGCACATGGATCATATTCAAGGAAGTACCTAACTTTCAGTATTTTGTCCTTGTCTGTGTTTGCAGCTCCAACAAATATTTGGAAGGGCCTCAGTTTCCAAAGAAAGAGATACAAGTTGTCCCATAATAACATACAATTTAATAAAGCATTATATTGGAAGAATATTATATGTCTTATAATAATCCATAATTAAATTGTATCAACACTTCTACATATGTCACCATCATCATTTTCAAAACATTGTTGTTCGACTTGATCCCCTGGTATCAGGTCTTCATTTGCCCCTCCCTCTCCACTCCCATGAGAATCCTAAATCAATAATATATTATTATAGTTATTTCATATCTTACATCATCCATTATTTCCTGTCTATTCTTTGTCCCCCTGGGGGTCCTACACATCCAACCTTGTGATCAGTACCCTCCCACCATGCTCATGGTATTGCTACTCCCACTAGTGTTCTTAAAGGGTTTATATGTCCTGGGTTTTGTGTGTCAAGAGCTCTTATCTGTACCAGTATCACATTCTGGTCTATTAGGATTTGTAGGGTAAAGCTGGAATCTCCATAGTGGGGGTGGTGAAGCATTCAAGAACTAGAGGAATGTTTTGTGTTTTGTAAGTGTCCTACTAAAATAATATCTTAAAAACTCATTACTCAAAAACTCTAGGTGGTGTCAACCAGTCAATTCTGATTAATGGACATTGTAGCAGATAGAATAGAACTTCTCCTATGGGACTCTGGGTCTATAAATTTCACCTGAGAAGAAAGTTTCATCCTTGACTCTCAGAGAGGCTGGTGCTTTAAAACTGCTGACCATGGGCTGACCAGCCCCCAGAAGCCCAGCTTGTAATCCACGAAACCACCAGGGCTTCTAACCTGAACCTTGTTTTATGCATTGGGTTTTTATCAAATTCTTATCTAAGAAGAACATCACTTTGGATAATAGCTATTGCTTAAGTCTTGAGCTTCTCAGAATGTAACTGGGACAGGTGGCTATCCCTCACTGCAGCCTTCCCACTACTGCCAAAGCATTCACATTGCAAGAGAACTCAAATGCATAGCTTTTTTACAGGTTATAGATCACACCATTTACAATTATTGAGATGGTAGCATGTAAATAAACTATCAATTTAAATTATAGAAAAGTTGTCATTAGTGTTTCCTAGCTTTTACATTATCTACACATAATTTCACAGTAATTAATTTTAGTATTAAAATAATTGAAATAATGAAGAAAAAACTTTCAAACAAGGAGGACCTGTTTTATATGGGCTAAAGAATTTCCATTTTTAAGAAGAAGGTTTTGAAGAACTATAGTTTGGGTGGTAAGCAGCACCTCAAATGCCCAGGACTGAAGCTAAAAGATTTGACCCTGCCTATCAGCTTCAAACAAATCCCTCCACTGTTAGCTGCCTTGGCCTGTATTGCAGCAGTCAATGATCAAGAGCCCTCTCTAAATACTGAATCTCTGTGTTAATTTACATCAAATACTTGTTGAATCCTCATAGACACCTCTGTAAGAAGGCTTTTCCTAATCCCAAATTGCATAAAATAACGAGTGAGGCATATGCACAACTAAGTGACTTATTCAAAATTGTAAAATAATAACAGAGTTCTTTCTCATATATTCTTCAACTCATTCTTTGACAAGCCCTGCTAGGGAATCTGTGTTATGAGCTATTTAGTATGTACAGACCATGAAATTACATCTGCAAAATATTCTTTTCACCAGCACATACATTTGTAGAATTATAGGGGACTAATAAATGCCACTGATGTCTGATGCCAAGAGAAACATATTTTCTGCCATTGAAATTATGATCTAAGAGCTTATGAAGAAATCTGCTCTCTGTGGGGCATTCTTCTCACTTTCAGAGAAATTTATGACCTGAAAGAGTGATCAATCTATAATACTCCTACTTCCTCATTAGACAAGATATCAATTTATTTTAATTGGAATTTTATAGTATAAGGGCAGGAAAGAAATCTTTATCGAACAGAAAGAAGATATTGAAAGCTAGTTGTGCTTGCAAAAAGAATCATTTTCCTATAGACAAGTATTTTAACAATTATTTCCTATGCATTTTTATCTTTCCTTTATGATTATTAGAGAGAATAAAAGGTTTAGCTTAAAGTAAATCATAGAACTCTATATGATGAAAATTTGATAAAATAACTTTAACAGGAGCTTAGCATCAGTTGCAAGCTTTTTAATTTCCTGAATTATTCAGTATTTTTACATTATATTCCTTATATTTGCTGCATTTTGTTATCTCCTTTCCCTTTGCATTATACATTGAGGTGTTCATCTTTGATATATTTATCTGTTGCTACGAAACATCTCTTTATCCTTACTTCAAATCATAAATTTCCCAAATATTCTTGAGAGTTTAAGAGATAATGACAAGCCTTAGGAAAAAGGACATAGTCTTTGATATTAAAAAAGTGTGTGTTGAGGGGAAATATAACATAATACAATTTCTCCCAAGTTTTATATTGTTTTGCTTTAACAACCTCACCAATAACCTTTAAAATCCAGTTACAATGTGATAGTATATGGCATTTTAGTAAATCATCAGGGAGCATGCCATGCATAACCTATCTCTCGCAGGTTTCCTGAATGCTTTTTAAAGATGTCAAAGAAGAAGTTGTTTGGTATAAAACAAACTGAAATGAAAAGCCTCTGGCAAAATGTTGATGTTTTGATCACAGCTCATGTGAGAAATAAGCATGAGTGGTTTATGACAGTCCCACAAGAAAACTTTGCTTGGCATATGAAATATAAATGTAAAAATGACAAAAACCTAAGTTAAAGGACATTTGACATAAGCATGATATTTTCAAAGTTTGGCTGCCCATATATTTTCTGTCATCTCCAACTGGTGTAATAGTTGATGGGCAGAAAAAGAAAATATTTAAATGTACCACTGCTCTGGTATGTGACTTCAGTACAATTTATGAACAAATGTTCATTAAAGCCAGACCACCTGAGGTATCCACACAAAGAGAATCAGAATATTGAACATTTCTTATTTTTCCATTATAATTTTGAATTGTTTTAATTAGAAAAATATCATTATGATGTTGGAGCAAATGTACACAGAAAAGTAGATTTTCTTTTAGTAACAAAAATGTATTTCACCTACTTGGTACATTGCATCAGGAGAAAGCATTATTTTCCTGAAAACAGACAGAATGGTTGGTAAAGTGCATGGCCATGAGGAAGAGCCCCAGGAGGCAGGTAGACGGCCTGCTACAAAGGGCTCAAATGGGACAGTTGTGAGGACAGGACAGGACCTAGTAGAGTTTCCTCCTGGAAAGATATGAGTCATTCCACCTAATACAATTATGTGCAAATTATTTAGTATATTGTCTTTACATTTTCCACAATATTATTATTATCATCCTCATCGTTCTACCCTGGTTTCTCTACTTCTATTAATATCATTTTCTTATCTCTCTCTATAGTTGTATCTCTGATCTAGAATTCTTGGGTGATATTTTGTTCTATGAGCCAAACTGATTGGTGACAAACGGAAATGATTGAGAACCAAGTTGAAAGGTTAGTCTTTGGGGTTCTTCTAACCTCAACCAGTCCTCCCCATATTGTCTATGTTTAGACAAGATTTGAATTTTGCTCTAGAGTTTTCTTCCATTCTCTCTGAAGCCACAGCATTTTGGGGGATAGGGCTGTTCATCTGTCACGATATTAGGACACCACCATATTCTCATGGTCTCAAGGCAGATGGGCAATGGTTTGTGTAGATTACAGTGCTGCAGTTCCTTCTTTGATTCTTTGCTTTCTCTTTTCTCTTTTGCTTGAAGTATATGGATATCCATCCATAAATATTTAAGACCTTAGATGCTATTCACCAAACTATGTTGTAGAATTTTTTAGGTACCCTTTTTCCCCCACGATTAGTATTTTATACCCTTCAAACCCAAAAGCTATATGCTGCAAGGTGTTCAGTTATGCCTAAAAACATCCAGAACCATTCCATATTTCTTTAATCTTGTGTTTGAAGATATATAGTACACACAAACGTGCACGTACATTTTTGCACAGAAATACCTATACCTAGATATGGATAAATAATCATAATTTACAGTATAACAACACACATATTTTGGCTATGTTAACAGTGTTGTGAAATCACACATGCTGCCGCATATATCAGGATCATCCCTCTTCTTTTATTGTTCTTAGTGTAATCTTTAACCATGGTCAAACTACCGATCTTATCCACATTTGATATTGCCTTAGTCATTACTAAAATTGGCAAGGGTCTACTTTCTACAGTGTCATACCATTCTGAGCAAATCTACAGTCCTACCAGAAGCAGATCAAAGATTGCAATTTCCCTGCAATCTCACAACCATTTGTTGTTTTCTGTCTTTGCTGTTGTTATTATTTACTTTATTTTAATTGTAACTTAAAAAATAGTTTCATTAGAATATACCTAAACTATCATACAATTTAACCATTCCATCATATCAAAACATGTGTAAACCATCATCATAACCAATTTGAGAACATTTTCTACTCATACTCATTGGTGTTAGCTCCCAATTTCCCCCCACCCACCATCTCCTCATTCTCTTGGGAAATTATGAATCCCTTTACTGTTTTTGTATATTTGCCTATCCTGGATTTTATTTACAAAAATTCATTTAGAATACAAAAAGGAATAGAACAAACCCACATCACTACATAAAACAAATAAATTAAATTAGACACTCACATCAATGACTAGACAACACAGAGGACAACCTCAACCAAAAAGAAGTCAGCAAATATTAAAAACTGAAAGTTTAGAATAGGCCAAAGTGAAGATCAAATGATAACATATTACATTTTAATCTAACTATATCTGCCACAATGGACTTCACCTTGTTCACTGTCTGATAGCGAGGAGGTTCACATCCTGAGTCAAGGTCAGAGGAGATTCCCTGGAGGTTGAAGCCAGTGAATGAAGTGGACTGGGAGCTTCACCTTCTGCAATTCAGGGCTTCAGAATTTAAACTCTGATACAATTTTCTTTTGGGGGTTTGGATCTAATATTTATAATCCTTGGATAACTTGTAAATTTAGTTCTTCCATGTAAATTTGGTTGACACCTCACTTAAATGAGGACTTGTTTTCAGATAGGTCTTTTAAATGTTAGATGCTATTCTTTCCGAGAGGTCCCAACTGGTCTATTTACTACACCTCTCTTACAGCACCCATATCTTCACTGACACTTTCATGAGAATGAGCAGAGAGTAGGGTAGGGTCATAAGAACAAATTGTTCTTAAATTGGGGCAAGCAATGAACATGAACCAAAATCCGTTCATAGGTCTATGGTTTGTTTATGTCTCTGGTTCATTTTAGAGACATCATTATTTTATGATGGTGAACATTATTGACCGTCTCTTTAAGACTTAAGCTTATTCTGTTGATGATGTCATTAATCTATCCAGTGTTATATAATTTGAAATGTGCTTAAGGAAAGGAAAGTATACGAGGATAGGCTACTTCTGACTGCAATACATGAATTGTTGATCTGTACAGATCAAAGTCCTCAGTGAGTGGATACAATGTACACAAAGATAGGGATTGGTGAAAGGACGCCATTTTCAAAAGCACTCATGACAAAGGCAGAGATATGCCTACCAAACTAATACTTCTTATGAGAAAATAGGAGAGTATTACAATAACAAGTACATGGAAGGATCAGGTCACTATTCATTGGTGACCCTCAAAGGAAGAGATAAGAATCAAAGTCCACTTTTACACACCCATTGCCATCATCACTCTCAACACATTCTCCCTCCCTCCAGGCCCCCATTATAAGCTCCCTATATTACCCTTCCTCACCCCCTTCCCCTTAAACTCTTAGTAATTTACAAATTATTTGTTCATCCTGTACACTGTACAATGTGTCCCAACACTCACTTCCCTCTTGTCCTTGCCCCAGAGAGGAGGCTACGTGTAGATCCCTGAAGTTGGTTCTCCCTTTCTATTCCTCCATCCCTCCACCCTCCTGGTATTACCACTCCTATTACTAGTCTTGATGGATCATCTATCCTAAGTTTCCCATGTTTCCAACTTCACTGTACATCTCCTGGTCTAGCTGGTTTTATGTGGTAGAATTGGGTTCATGATAGTGGGTGGGAGGCAGCATGGGAACTAGAGGAAGGTTGCATATTTCATAGCTCCTACCCTGTATCTTAACTGACTCATCTCCTCCTTTTAACCCCACTGTTAAAGGATGTCACCTCACCTATTAATGGGCTTTGGGTCTCCAATCTGTACTCCCCCTCATTAATAATAATATAATTTTAGTTCACTGATGCCTGACACCAGATCCCTTCACCACCTCATGATCACACAGGCTGGTGTGCTTCTTCCATAATGGGTGTGTAAAAGTGGCCTGCATACAACTGATGTTGTTAAAGATTGTGATGGAAGTTGTATGGGCCCCCCGATAAAATGATTGATTAAAAAAAAAGGGGTGGGAGGGGAAAGGGGAGTTTTGTTTGTTTGTTTGTTTGTTTGTTTTTTAGGGAAGCTTCTACCAAGGGTTCAAGGGGAAAATGTTGGGAAATGTGTGTGGAAACATGTGTGCAAATGTGCTTGATATAAATGATGTACTGAATGTTGTGGTAGCTGTAAGAGCCCCCAATAAAATTTAAAAAAAAACTTAAGTACTAAAGCACTTGGGATCCTATGTAAAGATACTAATGATACCATTTGATTTTGGTTAAAGATGTTAAAATAAAAATGACTTTATGATGAACCTAAAAATAAATAAATTAAAAAAAAAGAATCAAAGTCCAATGACCGTCAATTCCATGACCTGTAGAAAGCAGTCATCTTCTTCTCACACTAAGGCAGCTTAGCTCTAAGTTCAAGACAACATGGGAGTTACTCAATCTGCTACAGGTGAGTTTGCCCAGTTCACGTAGCAGGGATTTGACCTCAGGTCCTTCTGCTGTGGTCTATAAAAGATGTGAGCTTGAGAGGATCGAGTACACCACTCGGGTTACCAAAGGGTAGTTAAAATCTAGGTCAAAGGGGTCCAGTTAGGAAGACAGTGTGAGACACATTCTCCCCTTGAGGCAAAGATAAGTATTATTAAGTATATTTTACTCTTGGGAAGTAACTCCATCCAGGTTACCTACCTACATAGATATAATCAGCTTCTTGGAGACATCCATATCCCCCTACCCCATATTGACTTCTATGAAGATCCATGTAACTCACGGGTACAGGGGTCTGTCTTCTTTGTGGTGGCCTTAGAATAAAGTTGTTGGCAGCAACCAGGGTCATGTTTGCAGAGCAGCTATGATGTTATTTCCCTGCTGTTTTACCTTGTGCCCCTCTGCTGTTTAACGGTCTTGGGCATTGTTTCTTGACTGCTAGAGTGCCCTCTTTGGTGAATGGCTTGTTCATGACAAATGTCTATTTTTTTATTTTGTCTTATTAATGTTTGTCTTATTGATATTGAGTTAATTTCTTATTAAGTGTGTTGCCTTTTTATAGTGCTTTCCTCTTCTTTTCTTTATACCTAAATGTATTTGCATTGCAGATCATTTTTGTCCACTCATTCATATGTGCTATGATTATTCTAATAAATACATGTACTGTTACTAATCAATACTTTCACAAATTAATATTGAGTATTTACTGAAACTATGATGCATGAATAATATACACACAATTTTCATTTCAACAATTGATTAAAGTTGCTGATTGTTTTCTATCCAATGTTTGGATCAATCTTTAGTTGGATCCCTTTAATTTTCCTCTTTTCTCACTTTACTCTCAATATAGATATTATGGATGTATTCCTTCATTTGCTTAAAGCACCCTTTCATATTTGATATTATAAAAATCTATCCTCTAATTATTCTACTCTGAAATGCTTGGTATGATTCCCGTAAAACCAAGAATATGAGTACATAGACCCATTTGCTGTCGAGTTTATTAAACATCTCCAACCCATGACCTCATGTGTTTTAGAGTAACCCCATGCACTAGATTTCAATTGTTGATTTCGTTCTCTGGAAGTAGATCACAAGAACTTTTGCCTGAAATTCCTTTGGGGAAATCAGACATCCACAACTTTAAAAATACAAATGTATCTTCTGTCTGCATTTTCAACTCTCATAAATATGGCACATATCCTTCTGGATGATTTCGTATAAGATTTGGTTTTATTTATTCAACTATACACACAGGTTAGCTTGACAAGTCCTTATTTGTATCACATATTCAGAATGCTCCATAAAGATAGAGCAATGTGGGCTTGGGGTGACAGCGCTAAGAGATCTGTACAGAATTGCCCAAACACAGTTCACCTGCCTGTGTTGTAGTTTAGTAGCTCCATTTTTTTTTATTGACAAAGGGAAACATAAAACTAGAAAGGCTGTTTTATGTTGGTGTCTTTTGTAGGTCATCCCTTCAAATTCCAGATCCTCCTCTGTCTTTCCTTTAAACTGTCAGACATCCCACTGAGCCTTCTTGTGGCTGCCTCATTGAAAGCATCTCCATGTGCTTCTGAGCGATGTGAATGCTGTGAGGTGAAGAAACATAGATGACTCCTTTTTACTAAAGGAATCACATAGCTCACAAGGTCCAGAGGTGAATGTGTTTTCCAATAAATAAAACATGACAGATGACAGCCAAACACATTATTTCAATTCAATTAAATTGATTTCAGTTGAATAAAAAAATCTATGTGTTACCTGACATGTACAAGAGGTCACTTTAAAGTGTCTACTTCATTGCTGAGAGGAAATTTTCTTAAGATTGAAGAAAAACTATTTCAATTAATCAATTTGCCATACCCATGAATAATAAAGCAGTGCTTTCATGACACTTTTTGGCTGAGCTAGAAAACTATCATGAGAGAACAGTATGAAGTGAGTAAGTTTATAAAAGTGCAGTGGGAGAAAGACTTGTCCGAGTGCTGTTGGCGTTCTGGCTAGCTGGGGTCAAGGTGGTTCCAATTCATAGTCACATGCTGTGTTTGAGGAGAGAACTGCACCTTGGAGTCTTCTTGGCTGTTCAACAAATGGAAACCCTTGCAAGGTCTCTCTCTTGAGGTGTCATTGTATGGGTTCATGCTGTAAAATTTAACTTATTGAACACTTGCACCACTCTACAATGACAATTCCAGGCTGCAATGATAAAACAGAAGTGTAGATGAGGCTTTGGAAGATTATTTAGGAGGAAAAAGCAAAACAAAACATAAAGATTATTAATAATATGAAGTATATTTATTATTAAGCAGAACTTAAAAAAGTTACTGGGTGATAAATGAATAAGTTATTATCTGATCAATACAAATATAAGCTTGTGTTATCAAACTTTTGGATCCATGAATTGTGAATCGTGAAAATGAGCATAACAGTGCATTATCTTCACTTCTGTTAAGTGTGGTAACATTAAATTTCTGAAGTTTAAATTCTAAAAAAAAGTGAAATTCCATTGCTTTATATGACAACTGCCCCCCGACACACACGCATTCAACATTGAAATGTGAAATATAAATGTACTTTTATTGTTGTTTAGATTAACAAGAGGGAGTAACAAAAAAAGAAATAAACAGAACTTCATTTTCTAACTATATTTATGGGACATCTTCAGAAGCATCAAAGAGAACAAACTTTAGTCCTGAGTAGATATTTGGTAGGATTTAATTATATTCCGTTTTTAAAAATCTAAAATACAGGGCTGAGCCCTGGTGGCATAAGTTATTGAGTTCAGAACTGCAGCTCGCAGCCTTGGCAGTTCAAATCCAGTGGCGGCTCTCAGGAGCGGCACTGGGTAGCGCCCCCGACCACCCAGAGGCAGTGATGCCCACAAAAAAAAAAAATCTAAAATACAGATCAAGGTATGTGCATCCTTGTTGCCTGTGTAAGGTTACTTTTCTGCAAATTACTTAACTACTTTTGCTTTTTAAACCACCGATAACATCAATGATCTCTTATACTTCTCGGTGGAACCAGGGATGATAAATACAGAACTCAGAAAAATGGAGATCAAAATGTATCAATGAGCATTAAAAACAATACTATCAAAAGGGGACAAAACACAAGCATTTTACTTTGCGGTCTGCTGAATTACTTTCATCTAGTAGCTTATGTAAGAGCCCTCATGGCACAGTGGGTTGTTTGCCGATCTGTTACCTGCAAGGTCAGCAATTCAAAATTACCAGGCACTCTGTGGATGGGAGATGAGGCTTTGTACCCCACAAAAGAGTCCTAGAGTCTCTGGACATTGGAATGAACTTTATGGCAGCAGATGGCTGATACAATAAGCCACAACCTTGTAAGTGCTACTTGTACCCAATTTGCTTGCAGAAAGAGGATAGAACTTGAAGGAGAAAGTGATTTGAAATTATTTGATATTATTCAACATTTCCATCATCCTTCATCCCCACTAGACTACTCCTTATTGAAATATCTACCCTGCAGCAGACAGGTCTAGAAAACTACAGACCTTTTGTGCATGGATAAGAACTCATTGCACTGTTGAGAAATTAGTTGGTGTCGCCTTTGTTTCTGTTCCTAGCTGGTCACTGAAATAGATGGTCCTTTCTCATTAAGAAAGATGTGCTATAAGACATGGAGTTAAGGTGGAGTGAAATAGTCCTTTTAAATTGCTCCCTCTTCCGTGGAAACCTGAATAGTAGGGAAGACAATTTCTCCCCAGCGAAGAGGTGCCCAGAGATTTGAATGTATTTTTAAATATGCTAAGTACAGTCACAATTTCATTGTGCAGATCCAAACACATTTTAAATAATGTTGTCTTTTATAGCATGTTACAAACGTAAAAATTTTAATTTCTGAATCATTGATAATGTATGCCTTTGAAAGCTTTTAATACCTTTGTGTAATAGTTGAACAATATTTTATAGTAAGTTTAATTTCTCACAGGAATCCTAAAACGTCTGTGGAGAGAATGATGGATTAATGATGGCAGGAATGTGGGGGAAAAAACGTATTTTTCTTGTATTGATACCAGTAAAAGAGAGTGATACATAGGATAGGATTCATGTTCATGTTCAATCTTTACTGCAGCACATCAGTGAATGTATGGCCTAAACTGCATTCTAAAAACTCAATCATTCTAAAATGCTGATTTCAGAGGCAAGCAATTGCTTAAGAACTATGTAAATGAACAAATTTATGGATATGAAATTAAATAATAGCTTGATTTTGTTTTCTCATCTGATATATTTTCATAAACAGAAGACTCAAATATATAGTTAGTTAAAAGAAAATATTTCAAAAAAATTTTGATTCATCAACTTCTTTCTTAATAGATCTTCCATGAATCACAGACCTCTTAATTCAGAGATGAAATTGTATGGTTCTACAACCACAAGACAATAGTTCTTGGCAAAAAAATTTCAAAATGATTGTTTTCTTTTCCACATCCAGATTTATTTTAAACATTTAATTAAGTGAATTCAAGTAATCAAAATTCATATCACCAGGATAATTTCATTGTACTTCAGGTAATAGTTTGAAAAATAATGTAGAATGTAACTTGTAACTTTAGTAACTTTTTTCTGCTTTCTTTTGATTTTAATTTTTATTTTATTGGGAGCTCTTACAGCTCATCACAATCCATACATATATTCATTTTGTCAAGCACATTTTTACATATATTTAAATAACTTTATTGGTCTGTCTATATTCATGAGGGTTTTTAATAGATTTCTATTTCAACTAATATTTCAAGTGAATTAGTAATTTTAAATTATAAGGTTTTAATAATAACAATAATCATACTAATTCCTAAGAAGCATTAAAACTAGCAAAATATGGCATACCCAAAGCTTTTTCTCTAATCCATTTTTACTATAAACTAGACAGATACACATTTACTTAAAAACAATTTTATTTTAAAGAGACAGTAACACTAAAAAAATAATAATTTATACTACATTCCACATCTGTAAAGATTGCTTCCAAAAAATACTTGAGATTAAGAATGTCCTCTTCATTATAGCACAGCATTTTACACTATGGATAATCCCTTATCTTCAATATACATGAATATCTATGTTGACATTAATTAGAGCAGAGAGTTGTATAATTTGTTTAGCTCTACTAATGAAGTGAGAAAGCCATCAGCAAATAAGTGAGTAGATATATATTTAATACTGTATTAAAATGTTAGTCAAATAACTTAAGTTCTATTCACATTATAAAAAATACTACAAATTTGCTGATTATAAATATCACCTTTTGAAACAGTTTCAAATTATCCCAGCGGAATTCCAAAGTGTGTGGCTATTTAAGATTGTAGAAAAAATAATTGCATTTCATAATTGTAAGAACAATTCCACTGCTAGGTGGCTAATAGAACTTGAATGGACTTAATAGGGGACAAATACATGACCTACCTTTAAAAGGTAATATAATATTACAGATAGTGCTGTACCCAATGAGGCAAGCCGTGGTAGTGTAATGCTTATACTTGGACTGCCAAACAATGGCAGCAGTTCAAATCTCTGAGCTGCTTTGCTGGAGAAAGAGCCCATACAGTAACGGTCTCAGAAATCCATAAGGGCAGTTCTAGCCTGTCCTGCCGGGTCACTATTAGCCCGAATGGATTCTATGGCAGTGAACTTTATCTTCTGTGATGTGATTATTTTATCTGCATATTTTGCAATTAAAATCAAAGTATTTAAATTTAATACTAATAGGATTTGGTTTTGACATTTTTGTCACAGATCCTGAATAATTTATTTAAAAATAATCAATGATCAGAATACCTAATATTAATAAAATACCTAATATTAATCATTTCATATTCTTAAATGAGGACACTAAACCACACACTAGTTAATTAACTTGAGAAAATGAAGTAATGAGAGCAGTTAAGAAGGCATACTGACAGCATTTCCACTTCTGTAATTTACACATTCCACTCATTTAGCCTAGCTGGAATTAATCCCACAATGGTTATATTCAGTCCACCTTAGAGAAGCAACCTACTTTCTCCTAGTTCTAAGGGTCAAAAATGTGACCCGTTATTATAAATAACTCTCCATAGAGTTTAGCAACTTACTGCCCAAAATCATACACTCCTTGATTCCCAATCCCATGGTTTCTAAGGCAGAAAAATAGTTTGGCAGAGAAGCACATTGCGGTATGCTTTATGGATAATTAAATCTATTAATTTCTATTATAAGGCAATGCAAATTATTAAAGATCACAAATCTTGGACCCCAAAGAACTATATCTTATGGTAGGGGCATCATTAGTCATCAGAAAGTTTTTGTGTTGGATATTAATTTCCAGCCCTCTACTATGTGATTTCAGTTTCTTCACACATAGCGCTATTTTCCCTTTTTCTCGAGGTATGGTTCTTTCTACGTAGAGGATAAAATGTTTTTTTAAAATTGATCTCATTACCTGCATTCTGATTATAGTGCTGAAAATTTCCATTATGCTGATTCCAAGGCTGTGATCTTTCAGAAGTTTCCCATGTCTGTCTCCTGAGATAGCTCTTGGTAGGTTCTCCCTACCAGCATTCTGACTAGTAGTAGAACATTTAACAATAGGTGACCACCAGGAATTCCATCACAATCATATGGATTGGCATGCAAATAACCTGAGATTGACACTACACCAATTTAATCAAAATATATTAGGAGTCCAGGGATCTTCGTTTTTTTTAATCATGATCTTGGATGAATTTTAGGTAAATCAAGCTAGGGTCCTCAGAGAAGTGGTATCCTGAGGCCAGAGTTTCTTGAAGCCTGTGAGACTCTGACTTAGGAGACTAGAAATGATAAAATTAAATTAAAATTACCAAGGATAAAAGGTGAAGAATGATATTTGATTATGAAGTAAATCTGATATTATAAAGTATGAATTATATTGAATTGCATTCCATTTCTTCAAATTTGGTTTTCAAAAGTCTCTCTTTTCCTTGATATTTTCATCTTAAGTATTGTTAAGATCTTTTTTTAAATCATGTTATTGGAAGCTCATGTAACTCTTTTCACAATCCAAACATACATCCATTGTGTCAAGCACATTTGTACATTTGTTGCCATCAGCATTCTCAAAACATTTTCTTTCTACTTGAGCTCTTGATATCAGATCCTCATTTTCCTCCTCCCTCCCCCACTCTTCCACCATAACAAATTCTTGATAACTTATAAATTATTAATTTTTCATGTCTTACTTAGACGGTCTGAAACCTCCCTTCCCTTTCTTTTCTGTTGTCAGTCCTCCAGGAAGGGGGTTATATGTAGATCATTCTAATAGACCCCCCTCTCTCCCCCACCTTCCCCTTACTCTCGGGGTATCTCTACTCTCACTACTGGTTCTGAGGGTTTATCTGTCTTGCATTCCCTGTCCTTCCAGCTCTGAACTTTACCCGTGTAAATGCTCTGCTATAGCTGTACAATTGCATGGTAGAATTGAGATCAGGATGAGGGGGAAGAAGCAGTGAGGAACCACACCCAGATGCATCATACTGGCATGAAGCAGGGAACTAATAGAGAGGTTTGAGGGGCTGGCCACAATCCAAACTGAAGGCACAATAAGGAAATTGTGCCCAATATGACCCCACCACACTTAGGTGAAACACTAAGGTTGTGCAACAGAACAGCAAGGGGAGCAGAGGACAGCACTGAAGCTACAACTCAGGAAGGGGGACACAGAAGCAAATGAAGGGAGAGGAAGAGAGTGGAGCACATCCACCAAGCCCTGAGGATGATACTCCCTCTCAGAGCAGCTGAAGCACATAGAAAACCATAGGCCTGGCCCTAATATAAGACTTAGCAGTCCCTCACTGACCCCTACTGCTTCAGTGGATAACACTGAAGAAACAATAAGGAAATTATGCCCAATATGACCCCACCACACTTAGGTGAAACTTAAGATTGTGCAACAGAGCAGCAAGGGGAGCAGAGCAAGGAAGTCCCCAGAGAACACCAACAATATCCAGGAAATACCTGTGAGGTCAAGACATGGCACCACAGAAAGCAATCAATGTCATCAGCAGACTTTGAACTGTTTACAAGCTTTTTGTGTGTGACTGTTCTTGGTTCATTGTTGCTGCTTTGCTTTCATTTGTTGCTGTTTTGTTCTGTCATGTTTTTGTGCATAGTATTGCCTCTGCAGGTCTATCTAGATAAGATAGGTGGGCTAAGCAATCTGGAGCACAAAGCAATGTGACCCATGGTTCAGGTGACAGAGGGGGTGGTAGTGGCAGGGGAGGAGATGCTAAAGAGTGTAAGGCAGGGGAAAAGGAGAGGGTGTTAACAAACCCTGGGACAGAGGGACAAAAAGTGATTCAAAATCAATGTCAATGAGACCTGTAGGGCTTGATCAAGGACAAGGTACCTGAGAGGAATTACTGAAACCCAAATGAAGACTGAGCATGATAGTGGGGCAAGAGGAAAGTAAAAGTAAATAGAGGAAGGACCTAGGTGGCAAAGGACATTTATAGAGGTCTAAATACTGGCATCCACAAATGGAAACATATTTATATATGATAATGGGGTAATGGGTCTTTAGTGCATATATTTGTAGGTTAATAGTAAGGTAGCATATGGACATTGGGTCTCTAGTCAAATACCCCCTCAATGCAAAAAAAACTTTGTTCTATTAAAATGACATTCCATGAGCCTCACTTTCCTGATGTGATCACTAAAGATAAAGCAGGTGCATACATAAATATGGTAAAGATAGCTGAAGTTCCCAGCAATCAAAAGATATAGTGTCTGGAGTCTTAAAGTTTTGAAGATTAACAAGCAGCCAGCTAACTGAGAAGCAAGAAAGCCCCCATGGAAGAAGCACACCAGCCTGTGTGATCATGAGGTGTCTATGGGATCAGGTATCAGGCATCAAGGAATAAAAAAAAAAATCATATTACGAATGAGGGGGACTGTGGAGTGCAGACCCAAAACCTATCTGTAGGCAACTGAAGAGACAGTCAGGGTGCAGTATAGCACTGATATAAGATAATTTTTAACTGCATGCTTCTTGGTTTTTAAAAACCTTCCTTCTGACAAATAAATGTGCCCTAAGTCAAGAACATTCCTATATCTCCCGTTGTGTCCAGCTATTTTTTAAAGAAATGTGTGCATCTGGCCTCTCGGCCTTATTAAGGAGACTTGGCAATGCAACAGTTAAATGCTGCACTACTAATGGAAAGATCAATGGCTTGCACCCATCACCTGCTCCTAGATATAACGCGATGGGAGACTCTTCCGTAAGATCCAGGTCTCGAAAACCCCATGAGACAGTTGTACTGAGTCCAATGTGTTTGCTATGAGCTGGTATCAATTTGATGTCAGGAGATCTGTGTGTAACTTCCTTAATAACAATCACACTTTTATCTACTCTTTAGATACTGTTTTATTTGGAAACTGCAGTGTTTTGTTTATAGGAACACCAGGTAAGCTATCTCATGGTTTGCTACAATGGGTAATTTTACAAAAGAATCTTAATTGTTTATGACAGTAAGTGTGAAGTACAGATCTCTGTGGTACTCTGAATATGTCTACCGTTAAACTTTCTGCAAAAAATAACTTTATGGTGGCATTAAAGACACAAAAGGAGAAAACATACCTTTCTCCTAGGGACATTAGCATTCGCACTAAAAATTTAACCTCATAGGGTTGTTCCACTAAGTTTAATATACTGGAAATATCTCCAGACTAATTTTGTTGTATCAATAATTCATTACTTTTTGGCTAAATAGTATTCCATAGTAAGAATATACCAACATTTTTCCAACAATTTGTCCATTGGCTGATATCTGGGTTGTGTCTTTTGAGCCATTATGAAAGGATTTACTATAAATATTTGCTTTCATATTTATGGGTGAACCCAATATTCATTTCATTTCAATAAGTGCATTTTGATAAAAATTATAGATCATATAGAAGCTACACACACATCAAATATGCTTCCTTACTTTCTGAAGGTAAAGTCATTTTTTAACATGTGATACATCAAATATGTAATTTCAATTTTTATGGAAAAGATTATTGCACATTCCAAAAATACAACTTTCTAACACCAAAGATCACATAAAACCTAAATTACTCTTAATGCATAAAAATTCAAAACAGGGGCTGAGCCTCGATGGTGTAAGTGGTTAAGTGTGGGACTTTGGCCCACAGACTTGGCGGTTCAAATCCAGTGGCGGCTCTTAGCAGCAGCACTGGGTAGTGCCCATGACCACTAGAGGCAGTGATGCCGCCCCCCCCCCCAATAAAAGAAAACAAAAACAACAATTCAAAACAATATGTACAAAATAATTTCACTAATCAGCATTAGGAATATAGTGAGCCAATTGAGGTTTGAGAGACAAGATGATGATCACTCACTAACCTAACATATGAACTGATTTGAAGGGCTGAAGATGTGTGTCAGGGTATTACTCAGACAGCTAGACAAATTGAAAAGAAATGACAAGGTGAAGCTGATTTGTGATTCATGATGCATTTATATACTCAGCCATTTGATTGGTCTTTCAATAACAGAGAGGAATTTGAAAGATGAACATTGGCAGATCATTATGAGTAAGGCAATGTGAATGTGTTAATGCAGACAGTTTACCAACTATATCATGTGTTCAAGGGAAATGAGAAATGAGTGTGTCTTTCCTGCCACAGAGAGTGATTCATATGTAATTACAACCATGGGTTGTATTTATATGGCTTTCATTTATATGTATTGATATATGAATGTTCTGACAATGCCTACTTCTATCAATCTTACTTCCCATCAGTTATCTCTTGATATGCTGATTTTTATTTCACCATATGAGTAAAAAAAAAAAAAGCCTCCAGTCAGACCCCTTACTGATTCATTAAGCCCCACACCATTATCCCATCACCAATTATATTAATCTGCTGATAGGGGGAAATGTATTAATATCTATAAATTTGACATTTGGTTTTGACATTGTCTGTCCTATGGAAGTGATATCTTACTTAAGTATGGATTTCGGTAGACTGCACAAAGTGCCCACTGCTGTCAGAAGGGATTGTTTTCACTGATTCCCTCACCACATGCCAATTGGTATGGATCTTCACATCCTTATTTGACAGTTACCTAACTGGCTGATTTAAGACATTAGGATGCTTTTGTATGAAAATACCACCTAAAAACAAACCAAAAAAAAGTGATAATGATGGTGTATTAGATGTAGTTGTCAAAGGTTGAAGTGGCCGGAAGAATAGGGGACTGGTAGAGAGAATGAGGGAGGGTTATCTGTCACCATCTCATCTTCTCCAGATCCATCTGGCTAGAAAAGGGACTAATGTTGTCTTATGGTTCTGCTAGCTTGAGTGTGAAAAACTGGGGTTTGTTGTCTGCTGTGGCTGATGTGGTTCATGTGGAAGTTATTAAAGGCAACACCAAGTTTCACTTCTTAACCCCACACATCTTTCTATTATACAGTACTTTGTAAGGCATTAAGCATATCTTACAAATCTTCCTTAAATTTATGTGCACTTTCAAAATTAAAACACATTTTTTCAATTATTTAAACTTTATAATTCATAGGGAAAATCTCATGCAAGTCAGACTTACAGGTAATTTATTATTATGGTTTCTTTCAATTGGTATGTTTTATGTTGCAATCTGTGAGTGCTTGGTCATGGGATGCCACAATCTCTTCATCAACTTCAACAAGCTCAGCAGTCCTAGTCACAGGAAACACTGCTGTATTTATGGTTGTTACTTCAAAGACTTTAAAATCATCCACTTTATCAAGTCAGTTTCCACCATATGCCATTTCTCATTTAGTCTCAGAAAAGTGTCACCAGTATCATTAATAATAGGCATAGCAGTGAGGCTAAGCTTCAAGGCCTTGCTTCCCCAAACACACAAAAAACAAGCTCGCTGCAATCAAGTCCTTTCCACTCTCTAAATCCCGCAGTCACCAGGTCAATGCGGACTCATCGTGACCTTCTAGGACAGAGTAGAACCCTTTGTGTTCTAAGACTGGAACAGACTTTTCTGGTCACTCAAAGTGAACAGGTTTCAGTAGAGCTTCCAAACTAGAAAGAGAACAAAAAAGGGCTCCAGTCCCTATTTCAGAGGAGGAGACTACTGAAAACCTTATACAAAGCCCTCAGGTTGGAGTGTGTTCAAACTGATTTCTGGAAGGGAAGTCAACCATGATGATGTAAAACCTAGAGAAGTGCAGTCTTTGAGTACATCGTTTGCTTATGGGTCAATACTCAAGGTACAGAGCTATAGCTGCCCAAATCATGTATTAATTAGGACTTGGATATGCTAAGCATGAATTTAGGAAAATGAAAAGTGGTGAAAAATGAAATGGAATTCACTAATATCTATATACCAGGCATTAGTGAGCTGAAATGTACTAATACTTGCCATTTTGAATAGGTAAATCACATGTTTTGCTATTCCTGGTGTGTTAGACAGAGTTGACTAGAGAAATACATCCTATGACAATTATATGTAAGACAGAGCTTTATATCAAGAAGTAAGTATATTTGAAGCAAACATTCCAGCATAGTTCAGATCAAGTCCATAAGTCCTATACCACTTCATTAATCTGATACTAGTCCATAAATTCCTCTTCAGACTCACACACAGTGGCAAAATGCAGGAAGATCCCAGGTCAACGGATGCAAATCTTGTCGATCCAATAGGAGTGGATACATCTCCATTGCCCTGGCTGCCATCGCTGTGGCTCAATTTGACTCATCAACTGGAAGGTAAGGCAAAAAGAGAGAGTGTGCTCACTGCTAGGGAGAAAGAGAGGAAAGCCATTGGAAAGCCATTTATCTTGATTGCCCTCCAAGCAAGCTGCGGTCTAAGTAATGGGCTAAACTCCATCAAACATGTTCCTATGCTAGGGTTGTTGACACTGAAAATCTGTCATACCTGAAATTGTGGTACTGAAGAATAATATTGAAAATACCATGGACTGCTAGCAAACAATTCTGTATTGGAAGAAGTAGAGAATGCTCCTTAGAGGCAAGAATGTCAAGACCTTGTATTACATACTTTGGACATATTGATAGCAGAGGTCCGTCCCTGAAGAAGTACGTGGTATTTGTTAAAGTGAAGAGACAGTGAAAAATAGGAAGGTCCCAGACAAATGATTTGAAACAGAGGCTTCATGAATGAGCTAAAGCATAAGTTTGTGAGACTGGCAGAGGACCCTGCAATGTGTTGTTCTGTTGTCCAGGTTGCTATGGGTTGGGGATTCATCAGATGGCAGTTAATGTGTTGCAGACTAACTGGCAATTATTGCTTGACCAGGACTCCACTGAAGGCTTTTATGATATATAAGAATGGTAAAAGGTAGCACCTAAACTCCTCTAACAAGAGAAACAGAACATGGAAACATGGTTAAAAATGTCTTTTTCGTCCTTCCTTCCTTCCAGCCTTCCTTCCTTCCTTCCTTCCTTCCTTCTTTCTTTCCTTCCTTCCTTCCTAGCTTCCTTCCTTCTTTCCTTCCTTCCTAGTTTCCTTCCTTCTTTCCTTCCTTTCTAGCTTCCTTCCTTCCTTCCTTCTTTCCTTCCTTCCTTCCTTCCTTCCTTCCTTCCTTCCTTCCTTCCTTCCTTCCTTCCTTCCTCCATTCCTCCTTCCTTCCTAGCTTCCTTCCTTCCTAGCTTCCTTCCTTTCCCAGTTCCCAGGGCATTTATAGGGCAGATTTGGGGTGGGGTAGGTCTGTGCTGGAAGAAGGTGTTGAGCCGCTTAGTGTGAAGCATGGCTTGTGCTGGCACCACAGGACCTGGTGGGTCAGCGGGAACCTGATCTTGCGGTCGTGGAACTGCTTTACTTGACTGCAGCCAGAGGCATTTGCTGGCCGCAATCTCTTCCACCTTCATGATTTGGATAGAATGGGCCCGGGCTCAGTGCCAAGCACGTATGTTGTGGTAGTACTGTGTGACAGCGCTTGTGGTGGTCAAGTCCTGGTACCTCCGGTACATGTCATGGGTCTGGCTGCAGGAGTTATTGTAGCACAACCAGATGCAAAGTTCTGCACTCACAGAGGGGACTTCTCTAACACAATCTTCGGTACACAATCTCTCTGAAAGTCTTCTTCATTTTCCTCAGCTGTGACACAAAGTACCAGAAATGGGACTTGGTGATGAATAATTGCGGGATGAAGATGCACATGTGGTAGAGTGACCGACTCTGGCCCTTGGGGTGGGCAGATCAGTGCCCACTCCTTGTACTCAGGAAGCGTGAAGACCTTGGTCTAATTTCCATGACTAAGACCAGTCATGTCCTCATCTTCTAACATTTCATTATCAATTGGACATCAATTTTAAGGCTTTGTTCCATATTTTGTTTTAATAACTACATAGAAATCACAGACAATTCTGATTATGTAGCTTATCATGGAAGTAACCAGTTAAAAATATTGGCTAAGGAACATTCAGAATATATTTCTCATGAACTCTTCCTTCTCAAGCTCATGTACAGACTGGTCACTCTCTGTCTTTTGATTCTTATGTCTGACCTCCTTACTGGAACAAGTGTTACAGAACTGTTTAGCTCTGCTGACGAAGGCACAAAATAACTCACACCACCAGAAAAACTCTGGTCAAAGTCACTCAGCTCTAACTTGTGTGGGAAGCCTTCCATTTCTGGTAGCCTGAACCAACAATGCTATTGTGCTCTCTTGGGCTGGCCTCTTTTCCATGCTGCCAACACTGTTCTGACACTGAACCCTACCTTCTCTCTTCATGACGCTTGTTACGTCCTTTGTCTCTGGATCAAGGAAGCTTTGCAGTGCAGGAGACCTGAATCTAAATGTTATGCTCTGCCATCTTCTTTTCTTGGTGGAGTAATCATCTACCCATTTTTCTGCTTGCATCCCATTCCTTTCGTCTTTTGTCAGATATGAAGTGTGATTCAATCAAGGACATGGATTCAGTAAGGAGATGACTCGAAATACCCCTGTTCCCATCCACCCTCCACAACAATGGATGACTTAGAGCCCACTGAGCCCAGAACCAGCCCAGGGAGGCTGTGCTAGAAGGCATTACATAGTGAAGAACTATGGGGAGAAGTGTTTCATAATTCACTACGTTTCTACTATGAAAATAAATGTCTTGCTCAGCAAATTTAATCAATGAATTGTAGGTTAATCTCAGTCCATACTTATCTATATGAATAACCACCTTCCATAATAATTTTCTTCAGTTATGGTATCTTTTGTGCAGAGTCAGTATCAGACAAAAACTATTTTCAGTGACGATTAAATTCTGGTGCGCACTCACCCTTTATTAATAGTGAATCAACTGAAATAAGACAACTATTAAATTTTTTGTTCAAAACATGATCACAATCAAATGCTTTCTGTTTCCGATCATGAGAAAGATTGATTATTTTTTTTCTGAAATATACACTAACTTGATGGCTCACTGTCCTCTCAAGCAACAAGCCTGTTTTATCTTTTCCATGGCACCTCTAATAGAATAAATTTTCGACCTACAGAACCAATAGTACCTGCAGCAACTTCCGCATGGACACAGGATGACTCAAGGAAAATCAACAGGAGCACAGTGCTCCCTTCACTCTTCATGATGAAAAAGCTTAGCTCTTTCCAGTTGTGCTTGAAGTTCCGCTCTCTTGGGCTTTTCTGATACTTTAGCATACGTCTCACTACAGATGAGCAAAGTAAATTGGGACAAAGGACCGATGTGCACAGACACTCCAGCTTAATGCTGACATGCTGAGTGTTGCTCACAAAGAAGGGACTTGGTAAGGCTGGTCTGACAGCGTGAGACACACACTGCCTCTGTAATGTTCTCTGCAAAGCAATCACTAAGCTTGAATTGTCTTTTCTTTTGCCTTTTCATCAGTAAAAAGAGAGAATCCTCTTTGGATTTATTTCAATTAGATAAAACATGTACTAATGTAGGTCTTTTGCAAAAGTAAAGTGGCCTAAGTACGTTTTTGAAAAGTGAATTATCTAATCTGTTTTGTCACTAAGTTTTTCTTATTCATTCCTAATCTTTTTTTAAGTTTGGCTCTCTAGAGGAGCAAAATGAATGGGAAAAAATGCACTCCCCCCTCCCACCCCCATGCTCTTTCACTCAAATCGTGAGTGCTCCAAAGCTCCATTTGTTTCTCAAATATACCCTCCCTCCAAACGCTTTGTTCATGAAAATGATGCTAAGTTTTCTACGTTGCTGAGAAAATCAGCATGGTACTCCTACATAACTATCAGAGTGAACAGGAACTGGATGACAGAGAACTCTCGTCATTCAAGTAAAAGTCTGGCACATGTATAAGTATGTAATGTCTAACAATGGAATATTCTGTAATATAGAACATTTTATGTTTTGAACCTTGTGTGGACACTTTCATATATATAGTCCATATATGTATATATATATATATGAAAAATGTATATTTAAGGAAACTTCATTTTGCCTATTTGTTAACACTCAGAATGTTGAGATCTGCAAATGCACACCTCCCTGGGAGTGGCTGCCTCTCAGTGCCTGAAGCAGCCTGTGGAGGAAGCTTGCATGGAATTGGAGATTCCAAAAACAGAGTGGAGCCACTCCCCCTCAGATTCTAGCTGCAGAATTCAGCTGGTTGGCAGGGCTCAACTTGTTAGAAGCTCAAAGATGCAAGCTGGGCACCTTGTTGAGAGGGAGCGAGAAGAAACCAGGAGAGGCATGGGGGTTAATTCAAGAAAATGGCTTTCACAATTGTGAGAATGTGCGGGCAGCAAGTCACAAATCTGTTTAAGTCAGGAGGCCGTTGTGGGATTCCACATATTTAAGTCATAATATCCAGCTGTGGGACTGTAGGATCCACAGAGAGGAGCGAGAGATGGAGGCCAGATGGTGGTAAGAAAGAAAGAAGTGGCAGAGAGCTAACTCTGCTAGTCCATCCATTTATATCATGTATTCTGACCACATCACTGATGAAAATTGTTTTTCAAATAATTAGTTGACCTCAGACCACATGGAAGGTAATTCACATTGTATCCCATGAGATCACATGACAAAATATCACACCCTAACCTATAATATCATACCACATTACATCATATGATGACACAGGAACCATTCCAGTGTCTGTCAAACCATGGAAAACCCTAACCAAGTCCTGGTAACACAGAAAATTAAAGAACTCAGTAACATTAACTCAAAGCAGTTATCTATAGTATCAGTCCTTTTTGTCATCATGAGCATTCCCTCCCCTCAGCAAAATTTCCCTGCAAGTTTCATGCTAATTTTCAAATGTATCTTTTAGTTTTATAATAATCTTTTACAGAGTAATTTTAATTAAAAAGGTTTTAAATGGATTTATTCCACCTTGTTTTTCTTTATTTTCTTTTGATCTCATAGATAGTGCTTTAGGTATAAAGACTCTTTTTCTAAAACATGATTCTTTGGGGGTATATATATTTTTCAATCTCTCTGATGGCTTTGTTGCCTTTTCTATAGTTTTTAATTCTATTATACACAAACTTTGAGTGTGGGCTGAAGCAAGACAAAATAGTTGGCCACTTCAACTCTTTCTCCATTTATCATTATGTTACCAGTTGGTCCATTTGTAAGAATGTTGGTCTTATTGATCTCCATCAGCAATTGTTTCAGGCCTCTTCACTTTTAACAAGCAAAGTTGTGTCATCTGCATATTAAAGGTTGTTAATAAACTATCCTCCATTTCTGATGTTGCATTCTTCTTAATATAATGTATCATTTACTTAATATTCAGAAGGCACATGCAGGTTGGACAAGTATGATGAGATGATACAATCCTGTCACACACTGCTAATGACAACATCTTTATAGTTTAAGCTCAAAACACGTAAGTAAAAAAAATTCCTAAAATCTATTAAATTCCAAGTTGGTCACATCATGTTATTTTTGAGAATCCAAATTCCCTAATCCATTAGATTTTCACCTCAACTTTCCAGAGCCTTCTTTTTCTTAATTGTGTTTTATGAATGCACTGTGTAGTGTTTTCATTGCACTTATTGAGATGTGCAAATGAACTGTAACGGAGGACCGTGTCTGAACTTACTCATTTCCTTCCTGCCCCAAAGCAGTTGCATACATCCTTCATTCCCCCATCCTTCTTCATTTACTCTGACAACAATTCCTCCCAAACACGCTCTCCATGCTGAGTACAATAACACACGATAACAGCCTCACCCCCCTCGGAGTCAACATTGACAAGTCAGAGACTTATTTAGGCAACTTATCAGGTTACCAAAACTCAGGATCAAGAAACAGTAAGAACACAGTCCATGGCCTCCTCAGCCAAAGCCAAGTATCTGTCTGATTCTTGTTCTCTCTGCCACGTGGTCCTTGGGTCTTTGCTCCAGGTGCCAGGAAGTCACGACCTGTCACTGTGTCCCAGAATTCCAAGGTTTGTTCTCAGAGAGGCACCCCATAGTCTCCATGCTTTCTCTCCTTGTCACAGTCAATGATGTTCTAGGTGTCCTCTGTCATCACACACAGGGATATGGGACAAACACTTCCAAGGTTCCCACAACTCCTCTATTCTTTTAAGGAATTATCCCTATATTCCTCTCCCATATGATAGTTATTATTGTTCCCTGTAGACAGGTGAATGGTAACAAAAACCGACCAACTGTCTCTCCTATTTGTTATACAGGTCCAGTGTACACAGTCATAACCCATCTTTTAGTGAGGGTCACAGCAACTTTGGTAAAAGTGACCTATTAGGAAATTCCACTGGAACAAAAGGTGAGTAAGAAAAGTATTCGATTTCTAAATACGAATTTAAACACATTAGTCCCATTCAGGAATATTTTAAATGCAATGGCAACTATAACTAATACTCAAATATAAAATAGTTCCTTCATTATATAAATTTATATTGAGCAGAATTACTATTGAAATTTATTCACCATGATAGCTCCAGACAGAGCAATAAACTGTATTTCTGAGGAGTCCTGGTGGAATTGGATTATCTGTTGGGCTGTGAACTGGAAGGTCAATAGTTCCTCTACTGATCCTCAGGAAAGGACAAGGTTTTATTGCCCCTTAGGGATTACAGCCTCTATGCCATTAGGTTACTCTAACCCAGCGATTCCCAACCTTTAGGGTCAAACCACCCTTTAACAGGGGTCGCCTGATTCATAACAATAGAAAAATTATAATTATGAAATAGCAACAAAACAGTGTCGTGGTTGGAGGGCCACCATAACATGAGGAACTGTCTTAAAAGGTTGCTGCATGAAGAAAGATGAGAACCACTATTCTAACCTATACCATTCATAATTTTATAGCTATAATGGTGATGGTATAGATTATTATTCTGCTATTTGCAATGATCAATTTTTATTTATTATTTTTAATTGAAAATTAGATGGGGGGGTTACATTTCAGATCATCACCCTTGCATTGAATAGTTTAGAACACTCATCAAACTTTGCAAATTTCACCCACTCCCTGATTTCTCTTCTACTTCTTGTGGACCACATGCCACTATTTTACTAAAGCTGCGATCCTTCATCAGAGCAGCCCTGTTTTAGCTGCTTTCTCATGTTCTCCTTGTCCCCAGCCCCCTCCCCAAACTCCCCAAACACCACAGGGTGGAAAACACCACAGACTTTTCTTGGCGATGAAAGTCTTCCAACTGTTTCCCCTCTTCTTCCAAAAGTCTCCCATAATATTGGTGTTTTGTGATTAGTTAATTTCATTCACTCACATTAATTTTCTCCAGGTCCATCCCTGCCATGAGAGGCTTCATGCTTTGTCTTTGTGCTTTAGCGATTCCTAATACTGCATTGTGTTTATGTGCAAAAGTCTCTTTATCCATCGAAAGAGCCAGAATTGCCATCACCTCGTCCTGGGGAATGTGTGGCAATGAATAAAGGTCCTCATGTGTCTTTCTGTGTTTGACTCTTTCTTCCTGAGGAATGTGCACAACTGCCTTCTGGCTGAAGGACATGGCATCTCCATTCCCAGGTGTCTGAGTTCTGCCATACAGTTTTCCAAAGTGGTGGCTCATAATTGCATTCCTAGAAGCTGTATACGACCTTCCCCTTCATGCAATATTTTCTAATTTTGCTGTCATATGGTATGTTAGACAGGGTTCACTAGAGAAACAAAACCAGAACACCAGGACACTGATGATTCTATCCATATTTAGATACATAGGTAAAGTAAGAAATGAACAGCTAATTAATACATAGAGCAGTAGAAATGACTCAGTGTAACTCACCTCTGTGAGGCAGCCAATACATTGGCAGTCTTTCAAGTCTTGAGGGCCACGAGGTAGTCCTCTATGGAACGATTCAGGCTATCTGGCTACAGTCAGTGAACAGCAAGGCAGGTCACCAACAGTCAGCCAGACAACAGTGTGTGACAGTGCCTAGCTCAAGAGATGCATTTCCCAGTAGCGTGGCGAAGCAGGTCTTGAAGGGATCTCAAATTACAGCGACACAGTTCACAAGTTATGTGTCCCACAGGTAGGGAAACTTGCAAATGGTGGCACAGAACAAGCAAAGCAGCCGCACATTGGTTCAATCATCAAAGAGCAAGGGACCGGAAACTAGAAAGGTGAGGCTCACCGAGCCACTTCTCTCTCCATCCTTCAATTAATCCCACATGTGTTCATTAGCCAGGTTGGCACAATAAACCTGCATCTCATAGATGGCTATGATTATTAGTATAAGATTTGATCTCCTCAATGAATTGATGCCCTTGCCCAACTGTGGAGGTGATATGAATATTCTGTCTTTCTCCTCCCACAACCTTATCTTATCTCCTTTGCTTCTCTAAAGTACTGATAAAGAAATGTACCTTTTCTGCCCTTCACCTGACTTTGTCCTGACAAGGTATTTATAAATGATTAAAAGACGCATTCTAGAAATGCCCTCCATTGTCTCCTTTCATCTTTCCCAGTTCTTTCTGCATAGCATTCCTAAATCTGCAATGGTGGTGAGAGTAGATTACAGGGAAACAATCCTTCAAGAAAAAACAGACAATAACAAATAACAATAGAAAAAGTTTTTTTTTAAATGTCTTCCCTTAACCTTATTAATGCTGAGTATACCCACGGGTCTTGATATTCATTTGTTCAGTAATTAAAGACTATATACCTGTGTATCTGCATTAATTTGCAAAAACCAAAATTTTGCAATTATATTTGAAAAATCCTCAGTGTCATTGGATATATTAAGTTACCAGTATTTTTGCTCTCCCAAAGAATTTAATTATTTATGTTACAGGGCTATGAGGAAAGAGACAAATCTCTATTGTTTCTGAATTTTATTAAAGTGTTTCTGAACATAGACTGAATAGTGGAAATATTGGCACTGTTAGAAGCTAGCCAACAATAAAATGCATACACTCATTTCAGAAAAAATATATTTCAGGTATTCAAACAACAAGTGTTATCCACATTATATTTATTGTTTTAGGTATTGAAATATATAATATTCACCACAATCCTGAGATTGCTAAGACACATTAAGCTTCAGATTTAACCACAGAAGTAAAGTATAAGAAAACACACCCTTTATTAAACCATTAGAAGTAATCTATTGAGGACAGAAACCCTATTGCTTTTTACAGTGAATTAAAGTATTTTGAAACAGAAAAGACATAAACTTATAAAAGATTTATTGAGTGTGCAACAGACAATTTAATTCAGTCCAAAACGTTTTAGTGGGTACAGCTTGTTTGCTTTCTTCCTTTTTTATCCAGAGGCAAACATTTCACAAGGACAATCTCAAGGTTTGAAGATGCTTAGCTTTCTATTATATCATACAAAAAGTCTCTCTGTTTAGTGTGTATGTATATACATATAAAAAGAAGATTATGATAAAAACTACAGTTACTTCTTTACCAATCGCACCTCTTGTTATACCTGTTTGAGGTAGAAAAGGAGACCCAAATATCACATATAGTTTAAGGAAAACATTCTTTATAAGACTGAGGTAAGATAAAGACACAGGTCTGGATGAGGGGCACCATCAGCATGAAGTTATAAAGGCACCTAGCTGCTTACATAAGGCATAGAATCCAAAGGGAGCGTCCACCCATCTGTGATTGATCACAGATTGCTTTAACATAGTTACAAGTGGAAGTAAGAAATGCACAATGATTAGGTCACATATGTTATGTATGAATGAAGAGCTGGGCTGAGCTCTGGTGGCATAAGTGGTTGAGTGCGGGACTGCGGCCTGCGGGCTGGGCAGTTCAAATCCAGTGGTGGTTCTCAGGGGCAGTGCTGGGTAGCTCCCACGACCACCAGAGGCAGTGATGCTCGCCCCCCCCCAAAAAAAAAAACTGAAGAGCCAAAGCAGTCAGGGCGCGGCTGATAGGGCATGGCTCATCACTCACCCGTCCACAGTAGTGCCCACCAAGGACACAGTGTGCAAGGGAGATTGCATCTTCCTGGATTGACTAGAGGTTCTCTGGTGGCATAATGGCTACTGACTTTAAGGGCAGCGATTCAAATCCACCTGTCTCTTTGTGAAGATAAAAGAAAGATGAAACTTTCGACAACCATAAAGAGTTATCGTCTCTGAAATGGACAGAGGCAGTTCTACACTGACTATAGGTTGAATTGAAATTGACTAATGGCAGTATGTTTTGAGTTTGCATGTGGATGGAGAGGGTAGAGGTAATCAATTTTTGAATGCACTCCATCTAGAGGGAAGACTATCCTTATCCCTGGTTAATGAAGGATTCAATAGAAACATACACTCCATGAGGATGTAAATGGATTTTGGATTTCCCCTGTGGTCCATAGTCTTCTGCCATTGGGGTGCTCAAAATTGAGACTCTGCTACACACTGCTAGAGGAAACTCTTCTTTAAGAATATTAATCAGAATGCATCTGTCTATAATGGAATAGGCTTTTTTATCTGTTGCACTTGAGTATCCCTTTTCTTACAAATCTGCATTGTACTGGTATTCTAGTTGAAATTAATTACTTCCAATGGATTAAATTACAGGTGTGAGTTGCCATTGTAATACAACTCTTTTTTTTCAATAGGGACAAAGAACAAAAAAGTATATTTCTAATGATTGATTCTGTTCAAATGAATAATATAGTTGTTGTGTTGCAGAGTTAGCCTATATCAGCCTAATATCCTTATCTCAACAGATATTTAAAAATATTAGTACCAACAGATGATCAAAGTCAAAATTAACAGAAGATTGGTAGGCCCCAGAGAAATGATTGACGAGACTTTCTAAGATAAATTAACTAGGAGGCTTTGAAAGGGAGCCAAAGACAGGTAACAAACAAACATACAACAACCAATAAAACATAGATCCAGCAATGGATTTGGGGCTCACAATAAATCCTAGCGCCTACTTAAGAACAATTAGTTCTTATATCATGGCCCTCAAAAAGGAACACAGAAGATATGGGTGTTATAGCAAAATGTATCAAAGAATTTAGATGGTACCTGGCTATCAGATGAAATAGTTTCTGGGGCAATAAAGGCTTGTCTTCAAGCAAGAAGTCATCTAAATTAGATGTCAACTAAGTACACATGGAACAAGCAATATGTCATCAGCCATGGAAGAATGGTAAATCAGTATAATCCAACATCAAAGAAGGTTCTAGTATCAGAGCCTAAACTGGACAATCCAGTTTGCAGTGGGCGATGGATGATAGATTGAGTCCAAAATACATTGTTAGAACTGCATAGGAAAAAATACCCCAATGATCTCCCTCTATCAATAATGAAAGAATTGGAGGAAAGTTCTTATTAAGTAGAGCACTTTGGAGAGATGAGTACAGATCAAACAAAGGGATAAACCTGAAATGAACAGTTAAACCTCTGTCAGTTAATCCCCTCCTCTCTTGCATGCTGAACCGTATCGGGTTTTCAACATTTTTATCTTTTGTTTGTTCATATTAGGGTCTATATAAGATGTTTTATGTCATTGGGGATCACATTTAAAGTTGTGCTATATATTTTTCAGCATATGAAATACAGTATTGATGAACCTGCAGTGGCATAAAGCAGAGTAAGGGTTTGGGATAGGTGTGTTGTGGTGGTAGTATGTGGGTGAGCTTTTCCTTTGGAAGATTTGCTCATTCTTCTGGCAGTCTCTGATACTTTCTTTTTTTATTTTATTCTTTTTTTGGGGGGAGCATCACTGCCCTCTGATGGTCATGGGAGCTGCCGTGCGCCGTTCCTAAGAGCTGCCGCTTGATTTGAACCACCAAGCCCTCAGGCCGCAGTCACACACTCAACCACTTACACGACCAGGGCTCAGCCAAATACTTTCAATATTTTATATCAGCACCAAAATTCAAATAGATGGCTTCTTCTTAAGTGTTCCTTATTCCATGTCCAACTTTCATAAACACATAAAACTAGGATATATTCCATATTTGAGTCAGGGAAATCCTATGCCTTAATCCTACCTGTTTACATCCTTTTAAAGAGGTCTTGTGGAATAGATTTTCTCACTGCAATATATTGTTTGATATATTGACTTCTGCTTCCATGGGCACTGATTATATGAATTATATAGATGCAAATAAAATGAAACCCTTGTCAAATGCAATCTCTCCTCTTTGTCATGATCCAGTTAAGGGGATTTGGATTTTTCTTAAAACCACTTGAAATCCATACTCAAACCTCCAATTCTTCATCTTCATAAGCAGGTGTGTCAAGTCCTGGTTTTCAGCAAGCAAGGTTAGTTATCTGCATAGTAAAGTTTGTTAATAAAGCATCCTATAATCCTGATGCCACAACCATCTTTATATAGTTTTATATTATTCAGTTCCTCAGATTATTTGTTCAGCATACTAATTGAATTGATATATGGACACCTCATGATCACAACAGCTGGTGTGCTTCCATGTAGGTTTGATGCTTCACTGTTAGATGGCCGATGGTTTAACTTCAAGTCTTTAAGGCCGCAGACACTATATCTTTTAATAGCCAAGCACCATCCTCTGTCTCCACCACATTTGCTTATGCACCCATTTTGTCTTCAGTTATCATGTGGAGTGGGGGTGGGGTGAATATCGCAGTATGCCAATTTGTTAGAACAAAATGTTCTTATTTGAGGGAAGGTATGACCTGAGGCCCCAAGCTTGTCTGGAACCTCAGTGTATTGCCTTATAAATGCATGCATATAGATGAATACTGCTACTGTTATGGGGAGGGAGGAGGGCACTGATTGCAAAGAATGACACCTAACCACGCACCCCCATCCAGGGGGAAAGACAACAGAAACCAGAGGGAAATGGAGACAGCTATCAGTGTGAGACTTGAAAATAATTAACAGTCTACAATCTATAAAGGGACCATGAGGATTTGGGAGGGGGGAGAGAGGAGCTCATCCCAAGGGTTCAATTAAAAATAAATGTCTAGCAAAGAACAATGGAATATATGTACTAACATGTGGGATACAATTTATATATGGGTCATAACAAGAATTGTAAGTGTCAAAATAAAAGAATTGTAAGAGTCCACAATAAAATGATTTTAAAATATATGGTGAAAATATACAGCTATAACACATAACTTTTATTTATTTATTTATTTATTTATTTATTTATTTATTCATTCACATTTTGGGCATCACTGCCTCTGGTGGTTATGGGTGCTACCCAGTGCTGCTCCTGAGAGCCGCCACTGGATTTGAACCACCAAACCCATGGGCCGCAGTCCTGCACTCAACCACTTACGTCACCCGGAATCAGCTCCATAACTTTATTTTAAACCATGGACTATTCCTTTTATAGGTCTGAACAATCATTTATTAATCCATATTAGTTTCCACGTGAGCACAATGATATATTCTGGAATTTCTATTCTTCCTAATGTTATCCACATCATCTAATGCTTTTGCACAGTCAGTAAAACAAGCATGAATTCACTCTAGTATCCTCAACTTTCTTCCACAATTCATCTGAAGCCAGCATTGATAGATTCTTCACAGGCCATCTTCTTTTGAATCTAGCTTATATGGGGGAACTGTTAAAAATTCATGGAAAATGAATAATATTGAAATGAAATGAAAATATGAGTGAATGAAATGAAAATAAAAGGATTTTGAAGTTTTTTCATGAACTCTGTGTGTATGGGTGTGTTTTTAAACGTATTATATAATGTATTTATGATAGATAGTTATTTCTTATACTCAAAAGTTCATTTTATAGCTCATTATGACAAAACACTTAAGAGAAACTGAAAAAAGTAACATTTTAAATTAATTCCGCAAGGTTATCAAAAGATATTTTTAAAACTTGAAACCAGGTCTGAACTCTGGGGAGTATCACTTGTTCATTCTAATTCGAGATCTGTCATCACCATCTGCTTTTGTATTTTTCTCTGAGTAAGCAAATAGCAAAAGTGAGTCACTTGGCATTACTAAAATGGCTGCCCCAGATCTCAATTAAATTCCATTTTGAATCAAACTATACTTTGGCCTAACCTCTATGCTTCTGAAACCCTGAATAGACAATTAAATGTCTTCTATGGGTTTAATTGTTTGCAACCTAAAAGGTACAAGGGTTACAATTTAACATGTGTAAGGGATTCTGAGTTAGAGATATTTGCTGAGATTGCTTGTGTGCCTTGCTCCAAGAAGAATGATTTTTTGATATGCCTCAAGATGTTACTAAGCAGAAATAATATCATTAGAATGAATTATGGTTTATTAACTCTTTGTAGCATTTTACCCTGTGCACTTCTCCTTCCTGGGATCATGTATCTCTTAATTCCAAAGATAAAACTAACACCACCCCCCCTTGCAATTTGGCACTCTAAAGTACACTACATGATTCCTAGTGGGTCTTCTTGCACACCAATCTATGTGCTTTTCAGTAATAAGTTTCTTACTTCTACAGGTGATTCACTATGAAAATTATTGGTGACCAAAGACAAACGTGAAGGTGATTGTGTTGCAGAAGCTTCCAAGGCTGTTGGTATTCTGTGAGGTCATTTCGGAGCACTGATTCTATACTAAATATTTGGAAGTATCAGACTCACCTGAGTCCATTCTTCCTCTCTGTGGTAGTTACATAATCTGGTGTCAATTTGAGAGGATTCAGAGTGAAGGAGTGGAATCTACTCTGTCAATTGGGTCAGATCTCTCTGTGAGGCCTCTGTGTGGGCATGACCTTCTCCTGAAAATTCTGAGAACTCCTGAATTTTCTCTATGTACTCCTTTAGAGATGTGCTACTGACAAGATAGCCTCCATTCCTTGCGAGCTGGAGAAGCTACAAGGACCTACCCTGATGCAGCCCTGGGTGCTGGAGGAGCCATGTGGAGAGCCCTGACAGTGCTGAGATGCTTACAATGCCACTGAATCTACAAGACTTTTCACCCACTTAACTGTGATCTTCCTGTCCTTTCATGTGTTTCATGAGTCTGAAGAGGACTTTATAGATTGGTATCAGATATATGGGCTAATAGTGGACTTACAGTATTTACTCGAGTGGGGTAAAATGCTTTCTCAATATTCCATTACTCTTGTATATGAACCTCTTTTTAACCTCTTTTTATATACAAATGAACACCTGCAGTTTGTTTCTCTAGTCTACCCTAACACCCTTTCTCTTTGCTTAAAATTTCCTTGAATTTTACTGTAAAAATTGACTTTATTTTTTAAATGTATTTACAAGGGGATCATACGTTCTTTTGGTGCGTGGTTTCCATACAGTCCATACCTAGGAATCACTGATTCTTAGTGACATTCACTGATTTCAAAAAATGTACAATCTGATCTTCTAAAGTTAAATTTCTGATCTTTAGAAACATGAAAAATGTCATATCTAAAAATTATACTGTGGTGCCATGAAGATTCTGAGAAGGCTCTTGTAGTCATAGTTTTTTGGAACTTGCACCAAATGATAGGGGTGGACCATGAAAATAGGGATAATCAAATTCTATTGTGAATTGTCCACTTTTGGTCAGTAATGAATCATTGAAGAAGGGAATGGGGAACTGCAGAAAGAAGAACCAGGAATGCAGCACATTTTTTGAGTACTTGAAAACCCTGGATGTTGAAATTCCTAAATACTGAATGACATCAGAGAGGCAGTGAGGACAGAGCAGTAACAGTAGAGAAGCAGAAGGAGCAGCAAGAACACAAGAACTTCCAGGCTCAGAGCGAGAGAGCAGAATGCCTGCAGGCAGTAGGAGCGGTGTGCCTTTGAGCTATGTTTACAGTGCAGTAGGGTATGCTTTGATATATTCCTGGCCTGTGCTAAAAGAGCTTGTGTTATTTCCTGAGGAAGGTGGAAACGAAGGGGCCATCTGGCTGAAAAGTGAAGCACCAGAGGGGCATGTGTGTGGGCACAGCTCAAAGAACGCACTCTTCATTGAAGAAACGGTATTCTGAATGTATCTGCTTCCAGATGGAGTTCTCCAGACGAGTTAAAACCAACAAATATCCTTCATCACTCCATAATTGTGATTATGGTCTGTAAGAATAAATGGAATGAGAGGATCTCCAAGATAGTTTAGCCTTAGTCACCAACAACCAAATAACAACCAAAATTATTCTCACAGAAGCTCAAGATCCAAAGTCCAACCATACTCATTGGAAAAAAAGAAGATTCTGGCTCATAGCAGTACCGTGACTATTGCTGTACCCCAAAGAACTAGTTGACATTAAGTCATTTTAAGAGGTAGCATATAATCTTGAATTAATGGTGCTAAAGGATGAAGCCCAAGCTGCATTGAATGCTTCAGCCAAAACAAGGTTTGAGGCATTGATGGAGTACTAATTGAAATGTTTTGACAGGCTGATGAAGTGTTAGAAGCACAAATTTGCCTATGCCAAGAAATTTATAAGAAAACTTTGAGAGCTGACTAAAAGAGATTCATATTTGAACACATTCCAAAGAAGGTGACCCGAAATCATGTTCAATTTAAGGAACAGCTTCATTGCTATCGCATGTAGGTAGAGCTGTGCCACAAGAGATCGTCCCACAAGAGCTGCAGCAGTATTTTGACAGGGAGCTGCCAGAGGTTCAAGCTGAATTCAGAAAGGGATCTGGACCATGGCAGAGCATTCTTGAAGCTGACTTGAAATTTGCCTGAAAGCAGAGAATACCAGAAAGGTGCTCAATTATATATTATGAATTATGCCAAGGCATTCTACTATGTGGATTATAACAAATTATGGACAGATGATAAGAATGAGAATTCCTCATGTCTTCTGTATGCTCCTGTGGAATCTGTACATGGATCAAGAGACAGTTTAGTGAACAGAACAAAAGAAAACCACATGGTTCAAAATAGTAAACTGTGTGCATTCTCTTAGAGAAGGTGGCTTATATAGAGAAGACTGGCATCAGTTCTGGAGGAGGACTCAAAGATAACCTTCCCTATCCAGATGACACATCCTCATTTGCTAAAAGTGAGGAGGAACTGAATCAGTTACTGATGACCAAGGATTGCAGACAATTATTAATTAAGGTTTGCTACAGAAAAAGAAACAAAATCTTTGCAACTGAATCAATAGGTAGCAAAAAGAAGATTTAAAATTTCAATGACATGAAGCACTTGCTGATGAAGATTCAGGATTGGAGCCTTCATTTTTGATTAAAATCTAATGTAAGGGACATAAAAATCCTCAAAATGGAACCAATAATTAGCATCATGGTAAATGAAACACACAAAAGTCAAAATTTTCAAGGGTTCCATCTTACTTGTATCTACAAAAATGCTCATGAAATAGGCAGTCCCGAGATCATAGAACATGTACATTATGTTGTAGAACATGTACATTATGTTGTATAATTTTGTTGCACAAGGCCACTTTAGAGTGTGAAAATCAAAGATGTTACTTGGAAAACAGAGATATTCCTGACTCACTATGGTGTTTAATTTGAATAGTTTTTATTGAGATCTAATTTACATATCACTCAATAGTTTGGTAATATTAAAAACAGCAGTGCATTCATCATCACAATCAAGTTGAGAAGATTTTTCTCCCTAGTGTACCCATTGTTGTATGCTCCTCTTTCCCCCTCCTTCCCCTTTCACACCCTCGCCGATTATTAATCCTGTCCTCTTCGATCCACCCATCTTGACATACCTATACAGAAAAGCCCACAGAAACAAGACAATACAAAACAAAAACACATGAAGAAGTACTCATGAATGGGCTGAGCCCTAGTGGCTTAAGTGATTGAGTGCGGGACTGCTGGCACGTGGGCTTGGCAGTTCAAATCCAGTGGCGGCTCTCAGGAGCAGCGCTGGGTAGCTCCCATGACCAACAGAGGACAGTGATGCCCCCTCCCCTCAAAAAAAACAAAACAAAAAAAGAAGTACTCTTGAATAATGACAAATGTTAATAGAAAGATCTCAATTAAAAGGAAAAATTATTTTAAAATCAGAATAAATTCAAATGAATCATGTGGCAAGGTGATATATTTCAGCTTAACTTAACTGCTAAGATCCACTTTACATTGTTCTTTGATACTAAAAATACTCATATTCCTCTTTTATGATGAGTGGGGATTCACTAGAGGCTTGATACACATAGGGACTCTGCAAAGAGATTTGGGGCTTCCACTATTATCCCAAACTGGGCGTTTAGCATTCAGACTCTGATACTGCTGCCTTCTTTGGGTTTGGATGTCTTAACAGCATTTTAAATTCTATACCATTGAATAACATAATGCTACAATCAATAAATTACCATGCACTTCATCAAGATGATTTATGGTGTACTCCAATAAAATAATAATGGTGTTTCTAAAGGATCCTTGAACATATGTAAACCATAGAAATATGAATGGATTTTGAATTCCCACTTGATCTTATTGCTAATTAAGAACAATTTGTTCTTGTGATATGACCCTTCTCAGTATTTGCCTCATAAGGGAACAACTGGAGATATGGGTTCCATAGGTAAGTGTGGTGAAAAAGACAGAATACACACACACACACACACACACACACACACATATATATATATATATATATACACACACACATTCATATGTGTGGGTGTGTATTCTGGAGTCCTAAAGAAATGTCTCAAAACAAGCAGCCATTTAAGTGAGGTGTCAACTAAGTCCTATGAAAAAAGCACACCAGCCTGTGTGATCCAAAGATTGCAAATAACCGCCAGCACATCCTCGGTGGACTCATATGGAGGTGAAAGTTGGACATTGAATAAGGATGCCCTAAAAGAATGAGTGCATTTGAATTATTATGTTGATGGATAATATTGAAGGTATTGAAGGACTCCCAAATCAACAGAGATCTGTCTTGGAAGGAGTACAGCCCGAATTCTCCTTAGAAGTAATCATGGTGAGCTTGATCTCCTATCTTATTTTGGACATGTTGTCAGGAGAGGCCAGTCTCTGGACAAAGTTGCAGCTTCTATTGAGAAGAAATCAAAAGTATGTTAGATGAAATCTAGTCATCCTTCTCTCAAAGGAGTATTTTGGCTGCACTTCTTCCAAGACAGATTTGTTTTTTCTTTTAGCAGTTTTTGATTGTTTTAATATTTTTCTCCAACCACATGATTTAAATGCATCATTTTTCTTTGTTCTTCATTATTCATTGTCAACGTTTCATACTCATATGAGGTTATTTGAAATACCCTGACTTGGGTCTGTCATAATTTAGTCCTCAAAGCAACATTTTAGCCTTTCAATACTTTAAAGATGTCTTATGCAGGCAATTTACTTAGTGCAATGTTAAAATTATTAAATGTTACTGATCAGAAAAGTTCATTTTCATGTGTGTAGCCATACAAGATTACTTCTGAAATTTTACAGAAAAGTAGAGATAATGAATTTTTTCATGAATTTTTTGAAGTTCTCTCATATCTTTTTCCCATTGAGACTTTACATTCATGTCAAGTTAGACCAAATGTGCATATTCATATAATTGTAAGTGATAATTTGTCTAAACATAATTTCCATTCCCAAAGTAATGAAAAGGGAAGTTTTATAAATTTTGCCCTAAAACCAGAATTCAGGAAAATATAACATTAGAAAAGAAGTTGTTTGCCACATGCAAGCCCCTATTAGATACTTTTAACACTCTTCATGTTTAGAATTCTGAATCTGTTTTATAGAACCTTCGATTTTTATGAGCCACAACACATCCATGGACAAGGTCTGAATGTTCAAAGTCTACATAAATATATAAAGAACACTGAGCCTAATCCATTCTTTCATATCCTTTTATTTGTATGCAAAGTCTTTTTACTGAATTAGGTGTTCTCACACAAAAATATCTAGAGGTAATAGGTCTGAAGTTTTTAAGAACCCAGAGCTCGAACCAATTCTAGCATCTGCATGCTTGCCTTGGACCTTAACTACTACTACAAAGCTACTGAAAAACTACTGCACATGCCAAATTAAAGAAATACATACATATGTATATATGTATAGATGTTTATATATGTATGTATGTATATATGTATCATGTTGCTTTACCTTTAGTTTATTCTGTTCTAATTCAACATTTACCTATCACTAGAGTCACTATGCAGTGTTTCTTCTTTCAGCTTCAAATATTGACTACATATTGTCTCTAATGTTAACCCAGTCACCCTTTTTCTTCAGTAGCAAGTGAAGGTGATCACTCTTCCCACAATTGTTTGATATACCTGAGTAGCTTTGAACTTACTAGAGTGAGTTAAGAAGCCCCAATATAGTATTGCTGCTTAACAAACCCTAATATAGTATTACTTGCAGATACATATTTAAAGTATCTGCTATTAGTTGAATCTGTTTGCTAGCACTGATTTTTTTGAAAACCAGCCATTACACTAAACCTTATCAGTTCATCAAGCTGTCCTAAACTGTCTAATTTAAGCCTGAAATATTGTGAAAGAGAAGTGTATGAATGTTTTTACTGACTTAACATATGTATTTGGAGTTATTCATGATTATAGTTGAATATTCTGAATATTTACCTGAATATTTTATTCTGTTTCAGAGAGTGAATTTCATCAACTCTTCTCTGGGCTTCTACCCAGACTCTGTCCCTGTCTTCGGGGGTTAGAGTGGTTGTAATCATAATATAAATGTTATACCAGGTAAGATTGTAAGACTGAATGAGATATCTGAACTCTTTGATGTAAGTATCCAGCTCAAAGGAAAGCCCTCTCACAGGCATTTCGAGAACCGACGGATCAGTAAGAGAAAAAGGGGTATGTATGCTGTCTAATGAGTCGCTCAGCCTCTGCCAGCACTTCCAGTGAGGGAGAAGGGGGCCGAAGTTTGAAGGTGACTTTTTCAGATATATAGAGGAGCTCTTTGGTCAGGGAAGGGCGGAGCGTGAATGGGTATGCAGTAGAGAGGATGACTGCAGAGGGGATGGGGCAAGATAATTTAGATGATGGAGGTGGCAGAAGGGAAGATGACCATGAAGAGGAGACAATGGAGGAGAAGATGGCAAATCAGAAGTTGGTGGGTCAGAGGATGCAGAAGAAGTTGCAGGGGCTCCTGATGGGAATAGAAGAGGATTATAATGAGCAGGAGCAGGGGTAGCTGGAGCAGACCAAGGATGAAGAGCAGACATGGGTGTGGGCCGAAGGACATAATCTGAAGGATTGAAGAAAGATTCATCATCTGGGAGAGGAGACTTCTCCTGGGCCAGAAGGCGCTGGGAAAGGGGGGGGGGCAGTTTGGCACAGAGAGGGGTGAGAGTGGAGGAGAAAACCCGCCTGCACATAGGGAACTTCAAGCTACTTGTCACTGTGATGGCAAAAGTATCAAGATCCAGAAGACATTAAAATAGAACTGTTTTCTGTCCATTTTGAATCATTATCTAATTTGTATTGAGGTCAATACAATCCTTTGATTGCATCAAAGGATTAGGCATTTAGGCATAAAGTATAGGTATTGAGACAGAGGAATAAGGTTAGTGAGTAGACAACTCATGGAAGTAAATCTTGGGGAAGACTTGATTGGCTGTTTCCCATGATGGAGTGTGGGTGAAATCTGAGCTCCCGAGGATTAAAAAATGGGTGCAAGAATCATCCTCTTTGAGTCTGATAGAGTACAGATTCTCCCCCCTTCCTCCCACCTCAGCTGAGAACAATTCAAGCTCCAGGGGCTTAGAGTCCATTGACTGACTCCCAGGATTTGGCACTTTGCACTTAGAGCCAGCATTTAGGGGTGAGAGCCTATCTGAGAGGCTGTAGAGAGACAGTGAAGGACTCAAGAAAAGGACCTGCTAATAGGCACTCAACTAGGATAGTGTGTAATGGATGCAGTCTGTAATGTCAAAGAGAGAAGATCCCTGGAAGATACCCCTTCAGACAGGTCCAAGAGGGGAGGCCCGGAGGGCAATCAACCCAAGAGCGTGTCATTGTGGTTCTAGTGTTGCAATCTCTCAGGTTTCAGCCCTACATGATAGAAAAATACAGGCCGAAACACACCTCAAGTTGCAGGCTTAATTGGGAAACATTGCCTGCCTAGTTACACCAGACTCAAGCGGGAGCATCCCTGACACAAAGGGGCACCCACAGATAGACCCTTGGGTGTAGAGACTGGTAACTGTGTGTGAGAGCACACCTACCAGGAGTCTTCCTGGATGCCAAGTTTGGATGAGGCAAGGTAACTTGGCTTTTGGTGCTAGCGGATGGCTTTGGTTCCTGTGGGGAAGAAGTGAGGGTATTTTATGGAAACAAAGGACACAGGTTCTTTTGTCCAGCCTATTAAAAATGAGGTTTTTGTAGCAGACCTTTATAAATATTTTCTTACTTTATTCTTATTTTGATATAATTAAAAATATGAGTGTACATGCAGAAAGAAAAGTGGCATATTGAAGAAAATGGAGCCTATAAACTTGCAAATCCAGCTGTCAAACTGGCTGCTTCCCAAATTATTGTTGTCCCTATAAATCGCAAAAGTGTGTATAGAAATGACTGTATGGAAACCTGCATAGAGCTAGACCCATGAAATGACTGCTATTCCTCAAGGCTCAGTAGCAATTAAAATCTAATGACAATTTGGTTGGACCTAGGTGCTCACTGTTTTGGTATTTAGTACCACCACAGTGATATTTAATACAGTTACAATGCAGTCCTCTGCAATGAGATCTACTATTCATAGCCAATCACTTTAATAACGTTTGCTTGTGTTGTGGCCTGATTTCAATGTAAATGGTCCCTACAGAGCAGCTTGCTTGTTTTCTCTTGGATATCAGATCTTGCATCTGGCTTTTGGACCTCTGATTCTTAGGTGGTGAAAAAAAAGTTTACCATATTGCCTACTGATCCTGGGAACTCTCAGCAGCCTGCCCTCTAACCTACTGAGCAGGGATTTATTCGACTCTCAAGGCCCAAGCCTGACCTGCAGGTCTTGGCTTACTTTCTATTTGCCACCACAAGCTTGTTGTCTTTCTGCTGATCTTCAAATTATCCAAGATAAGCCTTCAACCTAATATCTGGCCGGCAGACTTGGAATTTGCTTTTCACAAATGGGTGAGTTATTTTATCAAGAGATATCTCTCTTTCTCTCTCTGTCTCTCCCCACCCCCTCCCCCGCCCCAACCAGGTTGATACCTAACATAATTCAATCCTCTGCAATGAGTGCTGCTATCACTATTTGTTTATTAAATATATATATATATATATATATATACACACACACACACACACACTCATATCTACATATGTAATTTTCACCAGTTTTACATTTTCTAGTTAACACAGCCTAACTCTGACACTAAAGGAAGTATTTTAAAAAGTCAGAAGTTAGCAGAGTTTAGTGTTAATTGAAATTGAGACACAGAAAACGACTGGCTGTCACCACCACTTTAACAATAAAGTATGATTGAGGCCTGACACTAGGATCGTTCTCCTTAATCTTTGCATGTCCCTTTGATGAGGATTCTAAATGAAAGCACTCACCTTTGGAGGGATAACATGTTTGAAAGATTAAATACATGCTGATGGGAATTTTTTTGCTTTCCTCTGAGGCAGCCAATTATACAACCTGTCCTTGTTGTAGAAACACTTGGTATCACCCTGATGGGATACATCTTGAGCTTTGCTTTCTGGACTTATGTTTCAAGGCAATTAGAATTTATTCAGCTTATACCTTTGAAAGTTTATTAGTGTGTCACAGTAATGATCTGTAGTTGTGCATGTTGTACACAAACACTCCCCTGCTGACATGTCATTGCTCGCTTTGTAGCAAACAAATTCATCAAAAACATAGTGCCTACTTGAAGAGCACTCAAAATACTCATCCTGATTGGGGAACCCATTTTACTAGGCAACAAGTTCAAAAAATATGTTGACTCTTCTCCATCTTCTCCAGAGGCTACATTGTTTTTACCATCTGTACTCCCCTAAAGCTGTACAAAGAACACGTGATTTTATACAAGCTCAGCTTGATATGCTCCCATGGACTAAAGTTCTATCTCTAGTCATTTTCAATTTATGAAACATCCTTTGGGATCTTATAAACATGTTAAGCCAATGACACTTCCTTATATTGACTCCATTCACCCTATTAGCACATTATGAATTATTGAAATATTTTCAAACTGAAATGCAGTAGGATAATAGATGTTTTCTATTAATTAGAAAAATCATTAAAGAAATAATATCCTGGTCCTCCTCATTGACTTTGTACTAGTCCTAGAACATTTCATTGAAAAATTAAAAAACAAAAATATTAAAACTTTATCTCATTAATCATGTTAGATTTGTAAGTGTTCATTTTTACATTAACCATTTTCATGTACCACTTGGTACATGAAAGCCAAGATAGATTATTATTCAGAAACAGTAACAGATATAATGATTCCCTGAGGGTATAGGAAAAGATGTGGGGGCTGAGGGGAAGTAGGGACTGGGTAGCATTGATGACTGTATAACTCCACTGGATGGAATAGAACAACAGAATTGTATGTGAATGCATGTATTGGATTGTGAAAAATCTGGCAAAATAAAACTATTATAGGAAAATAATCATGACAATAATAATATGGGTTGGGGAATAGACAATAAAGGGAACTGATATGAAGGAATTAAAGAAGAAAGAACATTTTGAAACTGATTGTAGTATCAATTGTACAATACTTCTTGATATGATTTCACTATGGAATGCTGTGATATCTGTAGTAGCTCCCAATAAAGCTATATATACATAATTATATATAGCACATGTATTATTTATAATCCACTCAGGGATTTTATTGAGTTCTTTGTATTTACCTTAGTATATCAAAACTAGAAGAAATTAAACTTCAGATCCATTTATCATGATTAAAAATAGCGTAAGCACCTATCTGGACTGTTCAGACAACTAGAGACTTGAGACTCAGCGGAAACTGCTCCAGCAAGACAAGCTGGCAAGTTTAGGAGCAGGTAGCTGATTTCAAGATCCAGAACACGATTCCTTGGAAGCTGCTAATACTTCTGGAATCTGTTTTCTGTTGTATTAAAAATAATTTTTGTCTATTTGTAGAATTATTTCTTAATGACCTGATAATAATTGAATACCTTAACCCGTAATCAACTAAATTGAAATTGTTACATGATGCATAATAATCATAGCCTTTGGAACAAGTTTCACCTTACCAACTTTAGCTCATCTCCTGGTTTATTATATTTTATAATTTTAACTAGCTTATTCTCCATTATGAAAGCGTTAATAAGAATTCTATTTATGTGTGTAACCATCACTTATCTTTGGTACAAAAATGCTATTATCAAGTTAGCTAAATGAGTAGGTAGTACCATTTAATCTTTCACTGAAAGTTCTTCAGTTAATTATTGTGTGAATGTTTGTATTTCTCAATGTAAAAATGATTATAATTTTGCATAAATTTGGAAGATAGTACAGCTACAATGGCAATTTTTCAGTTACATATTTTTAATTCATTCTGAATCCCCTAAGAATCAATAAGGTATCTCTGACTATACTTGGCTTTCTACAGGAACCTTGGTTTCAAAGTGGTCAAGTGTTTACCTTCTAACCAATTTGAACCTGTAAGTCTTTCTATATTTGCAATCTTGGAAACTCCATAAGAAAATTCTCCTCTGTCCATTTGGCTGACTCTGAGTCAAGACTTACTCAGCAGGGATGGATTCTGTGGTTATAAATTTGATTTAGAGCATTTTATAAGAAAATACCAGCGATTTTGAGAGAATGTTGAGATAGCCATAATGGTAAATAGCACAGTCTCACAAACTATACTTTTCATAAACTTTATATTTTATAGTTTTTAACTAACATTTTCTAATTTTTAAGCACACTATGACTTTTGTGGTTCTAAGCCAGATAAGAAAATGACGGAGAGGCACAAATTTTTAAATGTTAGACTAACCCCCCAAACTGGACAATTCAAATCCATGAAGAGCTAGTTTAGAATAAGATTTCCAAGTTCAGAGCATTGAAAATCTTCGGAGTTGTTTTACTCCACATACTCCATAGATTTCCATGGGCCAGCATTAACCCCATGGAAAATACACACAAAATTATATAATATGAAAATATTTCCATTTTATTTTATGGGTTTTAAATATTAAGAGTGATATATATTGGAGAGAATTTTAGAATATATCATTTTGCTCATGTTTAAATTATACGTGGAACAAGAGGGAGTTTTGTGAACGGAACAAGGGGATATTACATGGTTTAGAATCAGGAAAGGAATGTATTTGTGTTGTATCCCCTCACTATGCATATTCAATCTGTAGGATGAGCAAACAATCAAAAAGCTGGGTATGTGAACAAGAATGCTGGGGATTAGAATTGGAGAAAGGATTATTGACAACCTGAGATAGGCAAATGACACAGCTTTGCTAGCTGGAGATAAGGAGGGGAAGCACTTGCTGATGAAGACAGCTGAGTACAAATTTCAGTATGGATTAAAAGTCAATGTTAAGACAAAAATCCTCACAACTGGACCAGTATGTAACAGCATGATAAGCAGAAAATAATGAAGTTGTCAAAGAGTTCATCTTGCGGGAATCCACAGTGAATGCTCCTGGAAGCAGCAGTCAAAAGTCCAATGATGCCTTACATTGGGTAAATCTGCACACAAGAACCATTTTTAAGTGTTGAAAAGGTGGAAAAGGTTACTTGATGGATTAAGGTGCACCTAGCCCAAAGCATGATATTTTCAACCGTCTTACATGAATGTGAAAGTTGGATATTAAATACGAAGGACCAAAGAAAAATTAGTGCATTTGACATTTTGTGGTGTCAAATAATACTGAATGTACAATGGATTGGTCCCAAAACAAACAAACAGATATATCTTGGGAGAAATACAGGCAAAATGCTCCTTAGAGGAAGGGAAATGAAATTTTGTCTCATATACTCTGGTTATGTTGTCTGGAGGGCTAAGTCCCTGTAGAAGGCAATCATGCTTGGTAAAGTGGAGTGGTAGCGCAGGAAAGGAAGTTCCTCCCATATGCATAACTGTGCTTGATACAATCAATTTATGGAATGTTACAAGAGCTGGAAGAGCTCCCACCAAAGTGATTAAAGAAGAATAATAATATGGATTGACACAATGACTATAGCACTGAGCTCAATCATAAGAACATTGTAAGGACCACGCAGGACTGGCTGCTATTTCATTCTGTTGGACAAGGGTAGCTATGCATCAAACTGACTGGACAGCACCTAAAAGCAGCATGTGTTAGATGATACTAAAATAATGCTACAATGTTACAAATTAATAGGAGAAAATTTCATGTAATCCTTTTCTGAGAAAATATACTTATGTAAAGGCCAAAAGAGTCTACTGTAAATATAAGAAAACAATAGTGCTATCACTGCAAAAGTAAGCAATTTGGCAACTAGGATATATTTGTTGAGTAATTACATAGACAAGAAACATTCTAAGCATTAATTAATTCTGTGAACATAATCCTTTATATACTTACTATCCTTATTTCCATTACTACAAAAGCAGAGACAAAAAAATAAGCGATTTAATAAAGAAATCATTTTTTAGTTACATCTCCCATATAGCAAAGTTTTGTAAGAAATATAGACAACCAAATACCTTCTCTGAAAATAAAAGAATCAGGAAACAAAATAGTTCTACCCTAAATACCACTGGGTATAACCAGAATTAACTTAACTGACACATTGGGTTTCAGACAAGATTGCTACCTACAGACAAAAAATATTTCTACATAATCCATCCAGGATGTTTACTTTGGGGCAAGCGATTTAAGCTAATGTATTAAATGTTGCTTAGTTGGGAAGAGAGGAAAAATAATATCTTTTAAAGTTGGTAATGGAAATATGAATTATCAGTAAATATCAAATTAAAAAGAGGAGCATGTAGTGTGAGAAATGAGATTCTACATATATATGACTAAGATTGTAATCATTACATAATCTGGTATCAATTTGAAAGGATTACAAGTGAAGGAGTGGAGTCTGCCTTGTCAATCAAGATATAACCAATGAGGCCTCTGTGTGGGCATGGCTTTCTCCTGGGAGTTCTGGGAAGTCTGGTATTTTCCTTCTCTCTCTCTCTCTCTCTCTCTCTCTCTCTCTTCTCATTCCCTTGGAGATTCTCTAGTGACAAGGCTGACTTCCTACGAGACATCCCGGAGGAGAAGCCAAGTGAACATACCCTGATGCAGTCCTGGGAACTGGCGAAACCAAGTAGGACTCCTGCCAGTGCAGAGATACTTACACCACCACTGGACCCAGAAGAATTCTTACCCACTGGTCTGTGATCGTCCTGCATTCAGTACCATGCATGGCTTGTGTTTCCTGAATCTGAAGAGGACTTCATAGATTGATATCAGATATGGCAGTTAATATCCACCTTATGGACTTGATCTGGAATGGGCTGGGATATGTTCTCAATATTCAACTGCTCTTGTATATAAACCTCTTTCTTATATGCATATGTGTGTTCATGAATTGGTTTCTCTAGCCAACCCAGTCTAACTCAAAGATTTACTAATAAAAAGTATATGTTTATGCTTTTCCTCATAAATGTAGGGTGAGAAACACCTACAATTAGTTTCATATTTGTTTCCAGTTTATGCTGAAACTCAGATATATAGATGTTACCATGGATTCCTGGAGCTTCCAAGGAGTTTCATTTTTAATTTAGTCACTCAGTTAGATACTTCTAACTAAAAATAAATAATTATGATAATTGAACTAACCCTTTTCTGAGAGTTCCTGTATGTCAAGTGTGGCAGAGTTGGACCTTGGGCTTTTATAATTCCCATCTGTATACAAAGTATCACAAATTAACAGAGAAATGAGTAACATTTACTTGATGTGGAGAGTTTATGTTTTCTTCATATCATATTAACCCCCCCCCCAAATCTCTAAGAGCAAACCCCAAAGCACGCCTGTTACTTTGGGATCAATTCCAGATCATGGTGACTCCACGGTGACTTCCAAGCAAAGTCGTTCCAACATTGTTGCTTTTTGCCTACAAATGTTAGAGAAACAGATCTCTATACCTGTCTTCTGTGGAATCATTAGAGAAAACTCCAACTTCCAATTGTTAGGCTACTGGTTGAACACAAACCCCTTGAACCACACAGAGTCTTCTAACATCCCATATGTTTTCATAAACAAAGCTTTAGTAAACTGCTATCTTAATTACTCTACATATATTTTGTACCTGCTAGGAGAACTCTGTTTGAGGCATGTTCCTACGGCTTGAGCATCTCAGACATATGGACAACTCTTAATCGTGTCTATTGTTGTCAGGAGCCGTCAAGTCAGTTCTGACCCATAGCCACCGTGGACACAGCATGGTGGAGCTCATCATGAACCTGCACTCTCCTCACAATTGTGCCTGTGCACGAGCCCATTTGATGCCATATGCCGACCCCTTTGCATGGCCCATCCTGGCACCAGTGGCCTGGCCTCAATGCAAAGAGGACAGACAGGTAGGAGACGGCAGCACAGCAGGTTTATTGAGCAGCATAATCAGGATGCACTGAAAACAGACCCCAGCAGGTCTAGACTCCTAAAAAGGGGGAAGTTGTAAGATGCATTCCAGATCTGCCAGGTCTTATTACATGACGGTAGGGACCATCGGACTTGGAGTTAGGTTTTTTTTTTTCTTTTAATGACAGTTGTCTCTTGTTGTCTGAGTCTCAAGTGGTGGTCTCTGATTGGTTGGGACCCAACTGTCACCTCACTCTGGCAAGTTCTTGCATAGTGAGGTTCGTGAGCTCCCTGTTTCTGATATGCATGACTCATCAAACTAGTCTGATGGTTTCCCTCTTCCTGTCACATTGTTGCCGCCATCTTCCTTAAAGCCTTCTTAGTTGCCCATTTGCTCTACCAAGCACAATATCCTCCCCCAGGGATGAGTCTCTTCTTGTAATCTGTTCAAAGTAGGTAATACCAATTCTCACAACCCAACATTTTTTACTATAAATGAAGAGTAATCCCATGGTGAATATTATTTATTATTAAGTAAATTTACAACATTTTAATGTAATAAAAAGATGCAATATTAATAATGTAATATAAAGATCAGTGTGGGCACAGAAAAGTGTTTGTTCCAGTGTCAATTTATATAATCCCCTTGACAAATAAATTGTCAATATTTAGAAAGTCTAAAGTATAATGAGTTCACCATGTGAAAATATCACCATATAATTTTAAACACACATGCAGACAGTAAAGTTGATTACATATGCACATACATATATACACACAGAGTTGATCTATGCAATATATATAACATACATATACACATAATGTGTTAAATTGTAAATTCATAAATTCAAAAGGAACTTATGGGATTGCTATTGTGTTGTTTTCAATAACTTCCCAAAGTATCATAAATAGTAAATCCAAAATAATGCTTTTGATTCCAACTCATAGTGACCATATTGGATAAGGCAGAACTGCCCCACTGGCTTTCTGAGACTATAAATCCACAGATGTAGAAAAACCTCATCTTTCTGCTAAATGCTCTTGTTAGTGAGTTTTAAATGAAGTTACTTCTTCATGCCAAAGAATTCAGGAATTAATGTGTTTCAAATACAACTAAATTTATAAATGGTATGCATTTTGTGTCTTTTGGTCATTTGCTTAGAGGCAGTTAAAATAGACATACATTTCTTTTCTGACAGTAAAATAGCTATTGCTAGTATTTTCTAGATGTCTACAGTCTTCAAACTACAATTCAGTTCCTATAGATGGAATTTTGTCTCAAAAATATATGTAAATCTACCCCTTATTCATGTTCATATCATACCATTTATCAATAGGGTTGTCTTTGTTATTCTAATGAAATTATCAGTGTAGATAATATTTTAGGGGAATCATTTTTTGAGTCATAACAGGAAAAGTTGAGGCACAGAAGTAAGCAAGAACAAAGTGGAGGAGGTTGATGTTAAGTGGACACGGCCAACGGACTGAGGAACCAGAACTGAAAAGAAATAAGCACTTACCCTCTCAGAGAAAGTCTTCCAACAGAACCAAAGTGTAGTATTTGAACTTAAAAATAAGAGTCTGTTTCTTGGCAGGCAGTTACGCTCACCACTATACCACCAAGGCAAGTGTCTCTTTCTTATAGCCACTAACTTGTAGTGTTTATCTTAGGCAACTAACACATCACCTTCACCATTATCAATTATTTCTTAGGATACAGATGGAAAACACTAAAGGCAATTCTACAGAAATTGATGATACTCTAAATGAAAAGTGATGCTTGAAAATCCCATTGTGGTAATATTAAAACTCTGACCAAAGTCACAAGAGCTAATTACTTGAACTTACTGAACAGTTCAAACTAAATATGATTCTACAAAATCTTCTAGGTTTATCCTTTGTTTCTCACCCCTGGAAGAGAAGAACCTTTTAAATACAAGGTCACAATAGCCTTGGTACTTACATTGATCTAAATGTGTTGATACGTAATTAACAAATGAAGTTTGGGGGAATGTAGCAGAGAAAATTTTGAAAACAAAAATAATATGAACATATGGGCAGACTTATTTCAGGTTTATTTTCAAGATCATGCAATAAATATCCATTCTCTTGAAATATTAATCAAATTTTTGTGTAACTTCAACACCAGTTCACAAGTTACCATCAAACTTTCACAGCTTAAAACCTAAAACAAATAATATTATGATATAGTGAATGATTTGTCTCGCATTTTCCTTTCCCATACAAGAAGCTGACACAAAGATTTAAGCAGAAAATCTAATGTAGACATTCCATATCATCTACATCCTTTTCAAACTCTCAGCCAATGTGAAAGTAAGCACTGATGTAAATAAATGGGACTGCATATCAGTGGAGATAGTTCTTAACAATTGTCATGACTCACTCTTTTCTAGTAAACGCGGAAATCACTCTGAGGTTAATCTTCCATATCAGAATAAAATGAGCAGCCACCTGCTCTAATGGCTTTCTCACTGCTAGGAATGGGCTGACAGACAAGAGGAGCAGCTGGAGAAGGAAATGCCTTCTGATGCCAGGGCTTTGTTTACCTAACACTCTCTCAGCCCGTTTTACTTTATTTTTACAAATGGCATTGATGGCTTCCTTCTCATTACAAAAGTAATGCACTTCCATTGAGACCACACAGAAAATTTGTTAGCAGCATTTTCAGCCTTCGGAAACTGTGTGAGTAATTAGTTTTCTAATATTTTAGTACATACATAATTTAGATTTCTTAAATGGGAATGATTGCGTAGATGCAATTCTCTATCTACCTAATGTGGCTTAAAATGTATTGTCAATAGTTTATGATATTAAAATATCTTGGAAGCACTCTTTACTGAGGCTGTCCCAGGAGTTCTTTGATAATCTGTTAATTAACCTAGCGAGTATACCATTATTCTACATTTAAATTGTTTAAATATCTGTAAGATGAAGAGGTAACTTCAAAATTTCATTGAAAAACCCTATTATATTCCATTTCCAATTTGAATGAACTCTTTGAAACCATTCATATAAATTGTATATGAATAAACTTGCTGAGGTATACATACTCATATATATGTATATATGTCAGCATGTTTATTATATATATACAATACCTATTATTTGTAAAATTTTTATCTATGAAACATGGTTATTTGCATAAATATGTTGCTAAAACATAGAGACTTTTAATACATATTGTCAATTTACTTTCTACAATATTTGAATCCAATTGTATTCCCACCAAAATTGAATGAAACTACACATTTGAATGTACCGTTGCAAACGTAAAATAAGACTTGTGAATTGTAACTTTTTTCTCAGATCAAATATCAATTTTTAAATTAGTTATTATTGTTAGTCATCTTTGTTTCTCAAATCATAAGACTTTCACCATCTTTAAAATGATTGAAGGTGGACTGAGCCCCGGTGGCATAGTGGTTGTGCGTGGGACTGAGGCCCACTGGGATGGAGGTTCAATTCCAGCAGTGGGGCTGGGCCTCCTACTCCCACCACCGGAGAGCAGTGATGCCCCCCCCCAAAAAAAAGATTGAAGGTAGTATTTCATCAATTGACATTGGCTATGCTTCCTCCTGTCATCGTTTCCATAGGTTGATGTTACTGAAAGAGACTTAACCCAAAAGAACCCCAGGAACCTAGCTTGGGATTAATGACATCAGCCCTTATTAAGTTTTGGATTCTGCAAAAACACTATTTTTATGTCAAATTATTTTGTTAGATTAAAGACACTAGTTTTCTTCACATGGTGTTTTGCTTTGTTTACTTTTGAGTCCACAATTTTTGATATCCTGCAAACCAATTTTGCCCCAGTTATTCACTTTAATTGGGATATTGTGAAACTTTTGATTTTTCTAATTTCAATCATGTGTTTCAGTGATGTTTTTTTAAAAATTTCAAAATAATGCCTGTAATTTACTCAGCTGTGGGTTTTTTTGAGTTTATCTATAATTCTTGAGGTTGATATTTGTTCACTTACATTTCAATATTACTCTTTGTTCATTTTCCTAAACATCAAGTAGAAATCACTTTGTCCTTTTATTACCAAATATAGCTTCATGTTTTCTTTTTAATTATATTTATAGTTCATATAACTTGTATATATTTTACATAGACATCTATAATTATTTTCATAATATGCTCTGATGATACGCTTCCTATCCTCATTTAATTGGTTGGATTATTTTGTTTGTAAATTGTTTATGTGACCTCCTTAAGGTAGAATTTTTTTTTCATTTTAGTGTTTAAAAGTTTAATAACCTTTGTACTGATCAGTGTTTTTGTAATTGTAAAGGTTTACAAAAACATACATTAGATCTAAAAAGGAGACACATCTAATTTTACTTTATATAAATTTCAAATGTTATAGAAATCATATTCTGTAAAAAAGTAAAGACATGGAATATATGGAATTAGAAGAGTAAGAGGGTTGTAGTATTGAAAGTCAAGTTCCCGTACTACTTAACACATATATTTTTTCTATATTATTATAGCAGAAATTAAGAAGCAATGCTTTGTGGAAACAGGTTTGAAAATTTAACCCCTAATTTATATGAATTGTAGGTAATACAAAATATATATAAAGGAAATTACTCCCCATGCCAATCCACTGTTAATATTCCAAATCATAGAATATGATTTATATCAGTTCCAACACCACAGCATGGGAGCCATTACAGTTGAAGATTCAAGAAAATTCAATCTAGCTAAGCACCAGAATTTTGGATAGAGTAGCTACAGGAAACAGAACATTAATATGTATGTAAGTCTGAAAAGCCACAGAGGTCTAGAAAACATTTGGTTTTCAATAACAGCTCAGCCATTTATCAAATCAATGATATTAAATTTGATGATATTCCCCTGATTTTCAGAGGTCTTAAGGAGTGAACCCTGAGTATTTTATGACTATTATGTACCTGGAATATGAATACAGGTCCATGAGATATAAGATGTGAGTACAGCATCTGGCATATCACCTGCCTTGTAGTAGACATATCAAATAATCAAAATTCTTATTCTTATAGCTGGATTCTTTTATATGCTCTGGAAAAAGACTTAAACTTCTACCAATGTTTGAGTTTCCAAGTATTTTATCCACTAGATTTGGACACGTCGTTTACTATGTGATCATTTTATTATTAAAATCCCAATTTCATGACTAAGCTCCATATCTAATATCTTTTTCTGTTAATTTATCGCATATGTCTATAATGGCTACATGCTTGGCAATTGGCAGAAGGTTGGTGGTTCAAACCCATTTGCCTAGCCGGAGAAAAGACCTGATGATCTGCTTCCACAAAGATTTAAACCTCAAATGAAAGAGAAAAAGAAAAAAATACAACAACTTCCCAGTTATCAAGTAGATTCCAACACTAAGCGAAAAGATATAGGGTTCTCAAAGTCATACATCCATAAGAGGAACACCTAGGCTCATCTGCCTCATGAGGAATAGCTGATGGCTTGGAAGTGCCGACTTTGGGCTCCTTATCGCACAGCATTACAGCCTCCTAGGCAGGACATCAAGCCAGGAAACTTTATGAAATGACTCCACTCTGTCCACTGAGCGAGGAGCTGAAAAGGTTGTGCCAGCATGCAACAACAATAATGGTAATTGTTACAAGGGTGACCAGTGAGAAGTATTGTAATTGAGGTTGAAAATATTACAGTGAGGTCTCATGAGGGACATGATGAGTAAAATGAATGTCTTTATAAAAGCTATTATATTCATGCACAATATTTATATTATATAATACCAATTTTCTGATTGTGGGCTATCATAAACATTATTGAAAACCTAGAGGCTATAAAATTAGTTGCTATTAAAATTAGAATAGAAAGTAGAATTTTTCCAATTGATAAAATTATATAGATAAAGATAGATATAGGTATATGTCATGATTAGATTATAATTTTAGGTATAGTTATGTCAATATATTAAAATTCAAGATGATGTGCACTATAAAATAATAATGTTTATTGACATTGTTTATTTTAATTATTTTTCTCCTTAAAGTAAGAAAATTTTATTGACCCAAAATGATTTATTTTATTTGACAGTCACTTGAAACAAAAATAATTTGGATGATTTTGGCATTTTCAGTGACCTGGCAACTTTATCTACAAATATTTTCTGCTTCAGAAATCATCTATGCCTTGTAAACATGTATACAACTTTCATAGAGCTGCTAGAACCTCAGTTTACCATTCCACCATAAAGACTGAATTTTACAGTAACTTTAGGATACCTGCCATATAGAAAATAATTAACTGGAGAATTAAATCTGTATTAAAAAGATTAGATTAGAATAACAAATAAAGCTTTTCAGAAAAATGATTTAACAATTAATTCTATCCCATGGGATACCATGGCTTCTGATTGTTTGGATCTTGATTGAATAATGGCATTCTTCTGTAGACAAGAGTGGGAACAGTAAGGAAGGGCAGTTCAGGAGCAGCGAATCTGCATGATCTAAGCAAGGGAGGGAAAAAAGGAGAATGTGTTTAGAAATGGTGAACACTTTGGTGTGCCTAGGATATGGGCTAAATTGTGGGAGGAGAGTAATAGAAGATTAGAAATAAATAGATTAAGGCACATTATGAAGGATTTTAACTACCAAGATAAGAACTTCAAATTTCATTTTCCACATTAAGAGCACCTCTTAATTGTAGTGATTCCAGGTTTGTAATTGATTAAGAAAATTCTTACAGAAATGTTGGGGCAGTCATGTGCTTTTGTTAATTTTATGATTGAAATGTAGGGGTAGAGTCTAGTCTGTTAATCTGGAGCTAGCCATTGAGTAGCCAATGAGGCCTCTATGTGGGCACGGTTTTCTCCTGAGACTTCTGGGAAATCTCGTGATATTTCCCTCATGAAGATGAGAAGCTATCTTCCCCAGCTGTTGGGAGTTAGTCTCAGAGACTATTAATCATGGACAAGACAAGGTGGCAGCATCTGAGGAGCCAGAGAAGCCACACAGCTTGGCCCTGATGGAGCCTGATGTGTAAAAGTGTGTAAAAGTGGCCTGCATACAACTGATATTGTTAGGGATTGTGATGGGAGTTGTATGGGCCCCCAATAAAATGATTCATTAAAAAAAAGGGGGAGAGGGGAAAGGAGAGTTTTTTTTTTTTTTTAAAGAGGAGCTTGTACCAAGGGCTCAAGTAGACAATATTTGGAAATGTATGTGGCAACATGTGTGCAAATGTGCTTGATACAAGTGATGTACTCAATGTTGTAGTAGCTGTAAGAGCTCCCAATAAAATTATTTTTTTAAAAAAAGGGAGACTTTATAGATTGATTTCAGGCATATGGGTTAATATTGGACTCATGATTTTGAACTGAATTGGGCTCAGATGTTTTCTCAGTGTCCTGTTCCTCTTGTATATAAACCTTTTCCTTATATCTGTGTGTTTATGAAATTTGTTCCTCTAGTTTACCCAGACTAACACAAATGTAAAGACTTAATTTATAAGCAATCATGGGAAAGAAAATTTCTAATAAGAAAATTTAGAAATATATTGCTTTACTTATTTTTAAAAATGTTTTTCTCATAAATGAAGATCAAGTTTTAAAATAATAGTAATAACTATATTATTTGTGTTGCATTTAACATTTTTAGATAGAGAAGTGTAGCTCATATTTCAATTTTCTAACTGTACATAGAAAGGAAATCCTAAAATACATAATAATAATGATATAATAGACATTTTCCTTTGTGAAGATATTTACACTTGAAAAATGAAATAATAATCACCGCCAAGGGACAACTCAAAGACTCATAGTGACCTTATGATTTTTAGGTTATAGGATTTTTAGGGTGTAAATCTTCATGAGAGACTATAGCCTCAACTTTTTCACACAGGGTGGCTGCTGGGTTTGAGCTGTAGCCTTTGAGGCGAGCCTTAGTGGTGATTATTTTTCCATGTCTCAAGGAGCCCTGGTGGTGCACAGGTTACACAATGGGCTTTCACCACCACAGGCTAGCAAATCAAAACCACCAGTTGTTCCACAGGAGTAACTGAGACCTTCTGCTCTCATTTCTGTATGTCATGGAGAGAGGCTCACCGTGCATCAGAATCAGTTAGATGTCTGTGAGTGTCATGAGTCAGAATCATTCACAAACGGTCATTTTGTTTAAGAGTCAGATACCACATAAACAAATCAAATTCACTGCCATTAAGTGAATTCTGACTCATTGTGCCAAGTCCGGCGACCCTAGAGTACTTCCAAAGCTGTCCATTTTTAATAGGAAGAAAATGGATCCTTATCTTTTTTTTCAATGATTTTATTGGGGATTCTTAGAGCTCTTATAGCATTCAATACATCATTTGTATCAAGCATTTTGTACACATGTTGCCAGATTCATTTCCAAATATTTTCTACTTGAACCCTTGGTGTAATCACCTCCTTCCTCCTCTTTTTTTTTTTATAAATCATTTTATTGGGGGTTCATACACCTCCCATCACGATCCATAAAAACATCAATATATGCAGGGCATATTTACACACTTGTTGCCGTCATCCCTCTCAAAACATCCTTCCTCCACTTAGGCCCCCTATCAGCTGCCCATATTTTCCCTCCCTTCCCCTTCCCCTCACCCATGAACCCTTGATAATTTACAAATTGCTATTACTTTTTCACATCATACACTGTCCAATGTTTCTCTTCACTTACTTCTCTGTTGTCTGTGCCCCAGAGATGAGGTTACTTGTAGCTACCTGAAATTGGTGACCCCTTTCTATTCCACCATCCCTCCACTCCCCCTCCCCTCAGATCACCACTCCCACCACTGGTCCTGAGAGATCATCTATCCTAAATTCCCCATGTTTCTGAGTCCAGTGTGCATCCCTTGGTTTAGCTGGATTTGTCTGGTAGAATTGGGATCATGATAGTGGTTGGGAGGAAGCATTTGTGAACTAAAGGAATGTTGCATAGTTATCATTACTACACTGTTCCTTGACTGGCTCATCTCCTCCCTGCAACCCTGCTGTAAGGCTATGTCATTTCACCTATTGATGGGATTTGGATCCCCAGTCTGTACTCTCTCTCTTTTATAATGATATCATTTTTATTTCTTTAATGCTTGATACTGTGATCCTTATCTCTTCTGTACAGAATCCAATCACCAAACTTTTGGTTAACAGTGAATACTTTCTGCACTTGACTTTATAGATCTGGGAAATAAAACCACAAAACCCTTGGGCCCCACCCAAATAGAACAAAACAAACAAGCAAAACCCCACAAAATAAGCTCACTATCTTCGATTCTACACATAGGGCCTGGTTGTACAGACCAGAACTGCCCGGGTTGGTTTCTGCCACTGTAAATCATGGGTGGGGAATGTCCAACAAAATAATTTGTTCTGAACGTGCCAAAGCAACCAGAGTTGGGAGTTGAAACTCAATAAAACTAGATCATAGCAAAATAAATTTATATTAAGTGAATCATAGTAATACGGTGAATTGAGAGACAAGACAGACCTCCAGTACATAATTAATAGGAGACCTAAGAGTGCACACGTGATCATTCTCCCTGTGTTGCAGTGGCTCAGAAGACAGCCAGGCATGCTGGGAGTGTACATGTTAGCAAAACTGTTAACACCCACCCTGTTGTTAAACTACAGCAACTAATGGTGAAGTGGGATTTGACGAGATGACTCTTTAATGCATTGAGGGCAGTCCTAATGATTGATGATGATGTTCACGATGCCTTTGTTAACACAGATTATGACTCAAATTCAGCCTTTATCCTCCCAGCCAAGAGGCACTGTCTTCACTAAAACGGAACCTCTCATGGAAAGTAAAGAGATTATAATACACAGGAAAGATCGCAAGCGTCAGTGATACAAATGTTGTAGATGTCCCAGCTGTACGATACAGGATGAGCATCTTAGACAAGCAAAGTGATTGGCTCACTGGTTATACAGACAGGATGGTTATGCAAACTTCAGTGGTGTGACCTCTGACAGGAAAGAAAAACTGATGTAGGGGGTTGGGATTTCCCATAGATATGCTTATTTTTGTTATTATTATTATTATTATTATTATTATTACTATTAAATTCAAAGTGAAACCTGTGTTTCTCATTTGTAGCAATGTGTTAACAGTCATGAAAAAAGTCAATGTCATTACAGCTTAAAATCGTCTAAACTCAATCAACCGGGAGGGCAGCTGTGTTGGTAAAACGAAGGCTTCGCAGCAGAGTTTGGAAGGAGCTACCTTCCCTGGTCCTCACTGCCACACAGACCACCCGAGGCAGGTGGGGAATAGTGAGCAAGCTAGCAGCAGAGAGCCTGAAGCCTCGGCCTGTGCCAGAGTGCAGCACAAGCGCCTCTGTGGTGTGGTCAGCACCAGACAAGGTAAAAGCGCCTCTGTGTGTGACTGTCTTGGAGAGCTATCTTAGGTTGATTTCCTGAGGGAGCTCAAGATATTGGAAAAACACTTGAAGAGTTCCGCAGGACATTTCCAATTTTTCTCTCTGGTCTATGATGAGACAGCAGACACACGTACTGTCCAAATGGCCATTTTCATCCTTGGGATAACTGCAGAGTTCGACATACAAAAGGAACTGCTATTTCTGGAATCCACACATGGCATTCTAAGAGGCGAGAAACTGGTTTTATCAATGGAAGCACTTGAGGTGATTTTTTCCAAATCTAAGTGGCCTGACTACAGACAGAATGCCAGCCCTTGTTGTTTGGCAAAAAGAGTAGATGGCATTTTCACCGCTGAAGTTTTTGTCAGTGTTACTTGTTTTGTTGGTTTTTGTTTTTAAAATATGTTTCTGTATATGAATTCTAGGATAAGTAAATCTGTAGAGACAGTAACTGGATGAAGGTTAATTGAGAGTCTGCAGTGGAGGTTGAGGAAAAATGGGGAGCTAATAATGCTGAGTACAAAAATGAATAAAAGGTTCTACATCTGCTTGTGGTGATGATTGCATAATTTTTGATGTCACTGAAATATTGAATTGCATAATATGCCAATAAAGCTGTGGGAAAAATAGCCAAATAGTTTATCTGGTCCACGTGATTTAATTAGGTGCCACACTATCATACACCAAGCAAATCTTTTTCCCAGTCATTGCAGATCAATGATATGATATGTTGCCAGCAGTGCCATGTGTAAATGTTGTTGAATACAGGGGGCTTAACAACCACCTGTTTGAGGAGCTACAGCAGGATCCTGACTCTGGGGGAAGTGAGATTGTTGATCTCTATGAAGTGCGTTGCTGGGGGCTGCTGGGTCATGCTGATGAGCTTTCACAAACTGTAGGATGGAGTCAAGCAGTTCTTGGGGACGAAGGGAACACCCATCAGAGACCTCAGGAAAACAAGTGGCAGTGTGAGTTCAGGTTTGTGGTGGACGTTACCAAGTACCTTTCAGAGCTGAAAGACCAGCTTCAGGCCCCCAAACAGATTCTCAACTCCCTGATTTCAAATGTGAAATCATTTGAAGTAAATTAAGGTGGAGGGAAATGCAACTTGAAGGGCATAACACATCCATTTCCTCACTTTGGAAGGACAGGTGTCTTCTATGAAACATGTATTTGCTGGGGAATGTAGGAAACTGTGGCAGTCATGTGCTTATGTTAATTTTATGATTGAAATGTAGGGGTAGAGTCTGGCCTATTATTCTGGAGATAGCCATTGAGTAGCCGATGAGGCCGCTGTGTGGGCATGGCTTTCACCTGAGACTCCTGGGAAATCTCATGATATTTCCCTCGTGAAGATGAGAAGCGAACTTCCCAGTTATTGGGAGTTAGTTTCAGAGATGATTAATCACAGGCAACACAGAATGACGGCGTCTGGGAGGCTGGAGTAGGCGGTGGAGAAACCAAACGGCTTTGCCCTGATGGAGCTAGACCTCTGAGGCTGGGACAGCCAGATGGAGGCCTCTTCCAGCGATGAGTTGTTTCTGCCTACACGGGATGCTATTGATGGATCCTGAGCCCTGGAAGCAAGGAGACATGGGGAGACCCCTGTCAGTACCAGGACTCTGCACCTACTGACCTGTGACTTTGTGAGTCAGAGGGAGAGTTTATGGACTGATTTCAAGCATATGGGTTAATATCGGACTTGGACACCTGGGGACTTGGTTCACAGGAAAAAGAGGAGGTGAGAGCGGGTTTACTGGTCTGAAGTTCATGATGTAGCACGGGAGAGCTAGGCATGTTGAGAATTTGTTGGGTGCTTGGTCTAAAGGAAGGCAAGCAATGACCACCGTGGTGGGGCTAAGTGGAAAAGCCCACATTGAGTTGACCAGAACCCGACCAGAGGAAGAGAAGCAATTTAAGTCTGTGACCTGGTGCATATCGTTGCTGACTTTATGGATGGCCTGTCCTGATTTGACTTTGCTAATGGACGTGCACTTCACAAGTTTCCAACTGGAATGAAGATTCTTCATGTTGAAAGATATGATTGTTTCCTTAAAGCACTGGGTTGGTGTAAGTGGGCAATCTAGAAATTAGAAACCCAAAATGGGGGAATGAAGGCATGAGGTAGTTTGGCTTGCAAACTCTTATAGGTTTATATATATTCATAGTATTATATATATATTCATAGAATATATATTCATAGGATTATAGAATCAAGGTTGTAGATATTTTTTAACTACAATTGTAAGGCACAGGATATCTATTGTTTTGTTCACTTGTAGAATGTTATTTTCAAATGATGGTGACACATGTTGACTTATATGTATTTTAGTTTTATCCTGTTAAATATAAAAATGATTTTATTGTTTATTTGAGGGTTACATATGGTTACAGAGTTATGTGAAAGTATAAAATTAACAAGGGGTGGTCTGTGGCAGTCATGTGCTTATGTTAATTTTATGAAATGTAGGGGTGGAGTCTAGCCTGTTAATCTGGAGATAGCCATTGAGTAGCCGATGAGGCCTCTGTGTGTGCATGGCTTTTACCTGAGACTCCTGAGAAATCTCATGTTATTTCCCTCGTGAAGATGAGAAGCTATCTTCCCTAGTTGTTGGGAGTTAGTTTCAGAGATGATTAATCACAGGCAACACAGAATGGCAGCCTTTGGGAAGCTGGAGTAGGCGGTGGAGAAATCACATGGCTTTGCCCTGATGGAGCCGGACCTCTGAGGCTGGGGCAGCCACATGGAGGCCTCTTCCAGCGATGAGTTGCTTCTGCCACCACGGGATGCTGTTGATGGTCCCTGAGCCCTGGAAGCGAGGAGACATGGGGAGACCCCTGTCGGTGCCGGAACTCTGTAGCCACTGACTTGTGACTTCGTGAGTCAGAAGGAGAGTTTATGGACTGATTTCGAGCATATGGGTTAATATTGGACTTGGGACTTTGAGCTGGCCTGGACTGGGATGTTTTCTCAATGTCCTGTTCCTCTTAAACCCATTCCTTATATCCATATGTGTGTCCTTGAATTTGTTCCTCTCATCTACCCAGACTAACTCAGACACTAATTGAGGCACTTAATGAAAGAATCAAGAATTTGGATGTATATTAAAATAATTGAAGATCTTTGTTTTATCATTCAATGTGAAACCAACGATGTGCTTGATTAACCACAGCAATGTGAAATCCTTCATCTGCAAAGGGATGGCAAGCTGGAAGCTCGGTGCAACTACTTCCCAGGGCTTGAGGTCTGTCATTGTGACATAAGCAGTGAACAATCTCCCACTTGGAGGAAACAAGCCTTGAGAGTTTTACCTTTGTTCAGAATAATTTACAACTGCAAACAGGTGTCTTAAAAACTCACCATCACCATGAGTAAACCGTGCTACACACGGACCAGTGCAAACTTGGAAAAGTTGTTTCAAGGAGAAGCAACATCATCAAGACCAGCTAACACCACAGCCTCACCCAAAGAAGCACTCCCAATCATCACATTGAGGGTGAGTGAATGAAATGTTGGAGGGGGCTCATTTTTAAGTTCATAATTTTGTCGGGTCCACAATTGATGTTATAAGTATCAAACTGATCCCCTGCTATAAATCTTAAGGAGAATAGAAAGTCCCATCTTTCTCCCACAGAGGCGCTGATGGTTTTCACCTGCTGACTCTGCAGTTAGCAGCCCGCAGTGCAACTGTTCTGCCAGCAGGGCCCCATAGCTCCTGTTGACTTTACTGTTCTTTCACCTAGAGTGGGAGTTGTAAAAATAGGAACTCAATTGGACAGCCATGTTTTCCATGTCTTGCCCATTTTCTGCCCCGGCAGGATAAGGTCTTGCCACTTTTGAATCACTTGCTTTAGTGAAAAATATTTGAATTTTCCTTGTCAAAGGGCTATCTGCCTGACACAAGGAGCAACAGCTTCAAGGTTTAGTATAACTGTGATTACTCAACATGAGATGAGTCAGACTTAGGTCTTTAACATTACCTCAGAAACAGAATTACTAGCATCAATTATTTCTGAATTTCTTTCCCAGAATTCTTCCAGGTTTCACATTCATATACTTACAAATTAGTTTCTGTTTTCCCAGTTGTTCTTTTTCAAGGTTTCCTAGCATCTCTGCTGAGGTCTTCTTGCTAAATTGGCTAGTCAAGAAGCTTGTTGAGACCGACTTCTACCCCCAGGTTCAAATTCTAAGCTTCCCATAGCCACCGAGGCACCCTACTATACCACAAAAACTGCATTAAGATGTGCTGTAAAACTCAGCTTATACTCAAGTCTATTCTCTGTAGATTTTTCCATAGAGTTTCCAAGACAGTTTTCTTATTCTGCTAACCACCAACTTCTATTATGGACATGACAAACTTAACTATTGCTACTAAAAATATTAAACCTATCTATATAATTTATTAGTACTCATTGCTCTAGGATATACCTTAATGTAATATTTGAGACTTTTAATGCTGTATTTTTCTTATGTTTTAAAGTTTCTTTTATAAATGGATATAGTTTTGGAATTATTACACTATCGACTAAAAACTATCTTCCTTGAATAATGTCAGACAATTTGTTAGAAAAATCTCAGCCTCCAAAATACTTGTCTTGATATATATTACTCTATATTAGATATTTAATGAGTATATATGGTACAAATATGACATTATTTCAACAAATCCATCATCATTATTTGAAAATTCCTCTGAATACATGGTTCTATCCTACTGTGTAGCGTGTATGAGGCATTATTTACGATGTTACTTTTTTCCCTGAATAACCTGGATAGAGAGATAACAAGCATATGTATTGAAGTATATAGAACACTTAATGAGATCAACATTCAAATCTATTTGAAACAAAGCAATATTACATAACAAAGTGGTTATGTAAGAATGTCTCAAAACAGTCCTTCTTGCTTCTTTGTAAGGTAACAGAACATTCACAGTAAAAATAAAATAAAGGTGAATAAACAAAGGTACAAGCATCTAGCAATGTAGACTATTGCTATGCTCCATAAGAATTTGGTGAGAAGCAATGGTCTTTTTGTAACTTTTTCACATTAGAAGAGTAACTGTGGGTTGAAGCAAAAATGATAATATAAAAACTTCATAGGATAAAAGCCGGGATTTTATAGCTCAAGGTGCAACATAAATCTTGGAGAGTCCATTGTGATCCAAAGAAGTTCCTGCACAAGAATGTTATTAGGGTATGTCTTAAAAATAAAATTGGACCAGAGAAAACTACTTTGAAATGACTTTGGATAGGGAAAGTGTCATAAAATAACTTGAAATAGTCATTTCAGAGTAGTACATATGTTCATTGTTGTGTTTTTTATTCTTCCTAATACATTGGAGAGTAATTACCCAACTAAACACATTCTTAAAAATCCACCATGTTATCATCCAAATGATATATAGCCATCATTAATAAAGCTCAAAGGTGACAGAAAATTCTGTGAGTAAATTAGAAGCAGCTTTACCATGTGCTATTTATACCTACATATTAAATGATTAATAACTAATTATTAAATTATTCAGTTAATATTATTAAAATCTTTCTAGCATCTCTCTGCTTTACTCCAAAGCCTTCATTTCTGTCTAAATTAATCACCAACACCCTTGAGAATCCATAACTACTTCCACCGTAGCCCCAATACCAACCCCACAAGATGATGCATTGTCATTTGTTATATAGTTCTCTCAAGTCAAAGCTTTCTGAACAACATCAGTTGTTGTCTTTCCTAAGTCCCATGATGTGAGGAATTCAAATTTTTGTGCTGTATCACTGTGTGAAAGGGTCATTAGTGAAGGCGTCTAACATTAATCGAAAGATGATCTTGTGCTACCCTTATAGGGTAGCTACACAGTTGGTTTCCTTTTATTTTGGATGCAAATTTCAAAATTCATCAAAATCATATTGAGCAACTATTAGATATGGTGTTTAATTTCACAGGATAATATATATGTGTGTATGCACAATCTAATACATGAATAAATTCAAATAATGTTTATTTTGTTGAAAAATTCATGAATGAATTTATTTTATATTTAAAGTAAATGTTGAGATGTTGAGATGCTTGGATTCATATAAATCTGTGTGAATTAACATCTTCCTTGTAATATCAATGTTCTTGTAATATAAATGTGAAGTTATTAAGATGTGCACTGCATTTATGGAATTAGAACCATGGCTTTTTAATTACAGTGTATTTACTTGGCTGTTAGGATTAACATTTTTGATGAAATGAATTAGTACCCATTATTAAACTGTGTAATCTAAACATTTGCTAAGAAATTACCAGATAATTATTTCTTAAAAATTCATGTGTGGTTAAGAAGATATCTCTTGAAAATAATATTCAGGGATTTATTATAGGAAGATGAAAGATTGTGAAGATGTAATTTACAAATTCTATGCAAAACCTTTGCCAAAATTGCATCTGATGATTATGAATTTTAGTACAATCATTTGAACATAATCATACACCATAAAACTGGAAAAATAATCATCTTTATTTATGTTTCCTAATAGACATTAAGGTATATTTGCAAGGAGTAGCACACAAGCTGAACTTTTAAAGTTCACTGGCTTTATTCCAAAATGTGCTGGGGACAATGTATTACTATCGTCAATCACACAGCAGCCCACTCTTTAGACATGTGTTGGAGGAGCACACACAGAGACTCAGTGCTCAGTCTCTAAAAGGGAATGAGAGATTCATTAGGACAGAAAGATTACCTAAGACATCTGGATATACATGAGGAAGTTGTGGAAAACTCTTAACTTCCCTTAAAATATTTAACAATATATGAAGGTTGAGGCCAGCATTTGTCAGTCTATGCCTGACACATTCAGTCTTGACTCCATATATAATAGCTTGTATATTAAATTGCGCAACCTTGCACTAAACTTTTCCTTATTATATTTATCCCTGTTCAATCTAAAACCATATTTTTCAATTTCAAAATTGCACTTATTCAGCCATTTACTTAACTGGCATTTAGAAGTCTTCTACTGTACTGTTTTCTGAAGATAGAAATGTAGCAAAGTCCACATGGTCAATAGACAAAAGACATTCTGTGGTGGACTATGAAACATATATATAACAATCAAAATATTCCACAAATGTAAAATAAACAAGGAGAAATCAAAATATTGTAACAAAGTTATAAGAACTCTTCATTAAATATTTTATTAAAAGATTTCAGTGTTGGCAAAAATATCAAATTGTGATGCTACCATTCTTCTATGAAGGTCTAAACTTATTTGAAGGCAGTGTTTCATTTTCTCTAGCCCTTCTTGGGAGGATCCTATACTTTTCAAATTATACTATGTGAAAGTAGCAGTATTAATTGCTTGAAGGTTGAAATGTTCTTTCCATTTGGAGGAACGAAGTGAAGTCTGAAGTGGTGAGTTCAGAGCTCTAAGAAGTGTGCAGTAAAGTTCACCAACAACATTCTCTAAGGACAGCTCTTGTTATACTTGAGGAATGAATGGGTGCTCTGTTCTGGTAGAGGGGAAATCACCCTCACAATTATTTTGGTTTCTTTTTCATCATTTTCAATTTTCTTAAAATTACTTCTTCCCAGTAATCCCCCAAGATTATCCTATGTTCCTAAAGAAAGTATGTCATACTCATTCCTTAGGAATCATAAAACAAAACAAACAAAACACAGTTGCCAGAACTTTCTTAACTGACCTCTCTGCTTTAACTTTCATAGATCAGAAGATTCACTCAGAAGTCAATGTTCTTATTGAACCTTTAAAAAATCCTAAAAACCAAAAAACATACCCTAACAAGACTAAGACAAGTATATTACTGAGACCTCAGTAGCAATAACTTTTGACTTGGTGTCTAATAAGACTGAATTATCCTTGTCATTTTTTAATGTTGGAAAAATATGATAGAAATAATCTGAACATGTTTTCTGGTACTTGATAGTTGATGAACAAATAGATGTAGTTAAAAATGGGATAATTTGGGGGGAGCAAAACAGTATGAATAAGGAAGGATGAAGGGAAAAATGTGCTATTCATTAATCTAGTGCACATCTTTGTTTCAGTTTATGTTCTCTACAATATTCTGGACACTGTGTCCTACCAGTATATTCTCTCTTTCTCTCCCTCTCTCTAAGTATTTTGTACATTTATGTGTATAAATCTCTCTGACTCTCTATGTGTGTATAGAAATAAATGGAGACAGATACAGAGTATGTAAAGCAACATACACACAGAGGCTCAAAGAGATTTTGTCGCACAATTATGACTTTCTACAATTTGTAGGTCGGCTTTTGAGAAGGGCTTAGGGACCAAAGAGACAGAGAGAGAGAGAACCCTGCCAAAATACTATTCATCTTCCAGAGGCAGAACATTCTCTCAAGGAATCTCTACTTGCAACTGGTCGGTGATTACCACAGATCACATCATGAAAGACTTACATTATGAAACAGTCCAGTATCTTTCAAACAAGGGGAAATTACAGTCTACTCACAATGACACATAGCACTCGTTATCACAACCCACCACATCCACAGTCTCTGAAGAAATCAGAGAACAGACATAGAAGAAATGCTCACAGCAAGCCATCCTTGTTTTTACTATTGGTTACATGGTTGTAGCTAGGGTTTATAAATAAATATACACCTCTACTAGCTGATCCACATCCCCTGAACTGAAAGAAAATCTCAGTAGGTTATGTTTTTTCGCTCCTGGGGTGACCAACATATCCATTCATGAAGGATCTGAACCCTAATATATCCTTTTGCCTTAGGGAGATTATAGTTTAGCATTGACTTTAAATGAGGAACTTGATAGTACTAAAAGATAGACTAAAAAGATCACCTATAGTCTTCGTATACTCTTCTTTCCTTAGTGTAATAGCACCCAAATTTCCTCTTGATCATCAAAATCAGTCATAACAGCTTTTTGAGTCAGCAGCATGAGGATCCCAAATTGGTAGGTGCATTTTGACTTTCACATCAATGAACAACAGTGTTGTTTCTTTTGCACAGATGCTTTTACCTTTGAGATGAAGGTTTCTAGACCAGTAGAGCCTATGTTCCCATTGACTGGTAGAAAAAAACGTTCCTTATAGGGAGTGGTGTCACCACCATTTCCATTCACAAGTGCTGGAAGCACCTTACTGTTGGACGGGTGCCAAGCCCATTCTCATCAAGTTGATTTCAACATCTAGTGAGCCTACAAAGGGTTTCTGAGGCTATACACTGTTATGGACGCAGGTTTTTTTTTTTCTTTCTCCCAAGGAGTCACTGTTTGGTTTGAAGCCACCAATGGTTCAGAGAGCAGCCCACTCCTGCATACCTGTAGCTTCATCATAAAGTCGATGCTGATATAAAGCATACAAAGTCCTTCAGATTACTTTCTTCCAGCCCTGTAATTATTGCCCCTATGCATTAGGTAAATCTGTTGCACAAGGCATCTTTAGAGAATCAAAAAGGTAGGATGTTACTTTAACTCAAATGTAGTGTTTTAACTGCCTTATATGCATGTGAAAGTTTTACATGGAATAAGAAAGATCAAAGAAGAATTGATGCTTCTGAATTGTTGTGCAGGAGAAGAATATCAAAAGTATTGTGCACTGCTAATACAACAAATGGATCTGTTTTGAAAGAAGCCTCTCCAGAGGCAAGCATGGGAAGACTTCATCCTACATACTTTGGACATGTTGTCAGGAGATACCAGTCTTTCTCCAAGGACTTCATAGTTGGTAAAGTAGAGGAGCAGGGAAAACGAGAAAGATCTTCAAGGAAATGAATTGACATGATAACGGCAGCCATGGAATTCAGCATAAGAAGAGTTGTGACGATGGTGCCGGTCTCGGTCTGGGCAGTGTTTCTTTCTGCAGTGCACATGGTCACTATGCGTTAGAATGAACTGGGGTGGGGGGTGCCAAACTGTAAAATATGTCATCACAGAGGCCTACTGAATACAAGATGACTACAGCAGTACTTACCTTGGCATGAACTTACCTTTCACAATATACTAGCTTACTTCCCTGACTTTTGGAATATCTTTCCATCTTCAACTCATCAACTTTACCCTAGGAATCTCCCAAATTTGGTTCCCTAGTATTTTTCCACATAAGAACTTTTGAACAGATATTAAATACCATTTTCCTATCATTTTTGGTGACACAAAGTCCAAACTCTTAGTTTAAAAAAATCAACTTCTTATGGATTGCTATATAGTTCTGATTCTCATCTCCAATTATTAAAAGTAATGTATGCAGTTGCTTATGTAATATATTTAAATATTTTAAATAATCTTATTTCTAAAATTAATAAATAAGCCCTGCCCTTAAAGCAATTAGCCCATTGTAGATGTCCTGCACAGAAATTGATACATACTTATGGTGTACAATCCAGTGTGAAAACCTAACAATAACTACAGATGCATATAAATATTTGCAAATCATTCTATTATTGGCAAGGAAAATTAAAACTAAGTAGGTTATGTATGGGGCTGATAGCCAAAAGGTCAGTAGATCAAAGCTACTAGTCACTTTATAAGAGAAAGATGAGACCTTCCACACCAATAAGCTATCACAGCCTCAGAAATCCACAGGAAGAGTTCTACCTGGCCCTATGAGGTCACTCTGAATGGGCATTGACTCATCGGCAGTGACCTTTGTTTGGTTTCTGACATCCCAGTGTTTGTTGTTACTGGTAGGTGTCACTGAGTCAGATCTGACCCATAGCGCACTTATGCACGACAGAAAGAAATACCATGCAGTTCATTACCATCCTCACAATCGTCCCTATTCTTGAGCATAACAACAGATTCTTTTAAAGGTCCTTCAAGCAACTCATCGGCTTCAGATCAACAAGAAACATACTAAGCTCAGTGAATTTCAAGAACACGGGCATACTAAAACAGTAAGATAAGGCACTTCTAAAGTATTTAGATATATTTTCACAAAAGCATTTTATTCAGGGAAGGCACATCCATATCCAAAATGTATCCCACTACAAACAAAACACTATCTGCTTGTGGGGTCTTTCTTGGCAGGACCTGTGGATCTGGAAGAAAGTTTTAGAAAGTGCAGGATGCTGCTGCATCTCTTGGAGCCATCTTGAAGTCGCTAGATATCGGCGCCCTTAGGTAACTGGAACCAGCTCTTGCAATAAGACCCCAGGCCAGCTTATCTGATAGCCTTCCACTTTAAACCTCTGAAACCCAGTCTATCTAAATGCTTGTATCTTCCCCATAGTAACAGCGAAAATCCTGTAATGGTTGGATGGTAAGCTCCTGCAATGTGATTGGATGGCTGGCTCAGCCAGTTACACCTCATTTACATAGCCCACAGTGTGGGCCAATCGTTTTTGATGCTGCAAACCCATGACCATATAAGAAAGTACTTGGAGACCAGAAAATATGATCTGATTGGTCAAAGAAATCTATCTTGCAAAGCCTGCAATAAAGTTAGATCTGTGTCATCAAGCCAGATCTCTGGAGCTTGTGTCACTGGCTCTGTCCCCTCACTTTCCTGAGGACCCGGACCTGTTCCCACATCTGTTCCATGGTGGAAGCAGTCCCAAATTAGCAACCCATGCCCAGATCTCTCCATGATAGTTCTAACAAATAGTGTCATTCCCGGTTCTGAGTCTTGGGATCTGCTACTGGCAGATGGACGCTCAGCTATAGTTGGAACCAAATCACCCTTGGGGAGTAGAAGACCATGTTGCTGATATCTTGCCTGCTTTCTATTCCTGAAACCAGGGGCATTGTGTCTGTGAACCCATTGGACAACAGCACGTTAGGGAAAAATGAACACTAGTTTCCACAAAACAGATCATCCTGTCAGATTATCAAATCCTCTCTGCTGAGATTACTCTTTGTCAAGAAGTTCTATAAGACACAAATAGCGTCACTTCTTTGGCCTCTTCAGAGAGGTCTAGTCTATACAACTAACATCCATGTCATGTTGAAACTAATGTCCCAATCATTTTCTTTGTAAGTCCCTGCTCATCTTACTAAACGAGTAGCTACAGTCCATGAATCCATATACAATTGTGTGTCCTGTTCTTTCTCTTTCCAGTAAAAATGAACTTTCAGAGGCATTGCTAGATCTGCCCGTTAGGACTGTTTTCAGCTCTATCTTTCAGTAAGGGCATATAGTACCATCACTGCCCACTTTTGAGTCGTGCCTGCATACTATTCAGCACCATTCATATACCAAGCAGATATTTTCTCTTCCTCGTCAACAAACCCTCTGGTATTTCCTATGAGGCCAGAGATAAGACAGTGAGAAGGAAGGTAGTTTGACAGGAGTGGAGGCCATGAATTTTTGTGCTACTTCATTAAGTAACTTCATTTATGTCCTATTCTAGCTCAAGCTCATGTTATCACTTCCATTTAAAGAGGAAGTGTTACAGTGTGTGTTTAACTTTATCATCTACAGACAATACCGAGATCAAGATAAGCACTTTAGCTTCATGGGGATTTGATATTCTGTGTTTAGGTCATCAAACTCTACAAAGACTCATAAGCAATCAAATCTGTTTCTCGAAATGACAGTAGCCATCTACAGGAGAAGACACACTCAACACCACTGGACCACACTTTTAGGAAGGAGGTCACTGAATTTTTGCCAGGTTAATGCCCCACTCTCTGGGATGTATATGTTTTATAATTAGTACCTTTTTTAATTTTTTAAAAAAAATTTTAGGCATCACTGCCCTCAGGTGGTGGGAGTAGGAGGCCCCAGCCTTTGCTCCTGGGAGCTGCAGTCCCACGCACAACCACTATGCTACCGGGGCTCAGCCCAATTAGTACCTTTTGTTCAATACATTTACTCAATTAAAGACACTAAAAAGATAAAAATAGTATTTTCTATTTCAGAAAAATCTTCAGGCCAACCTGACGGCAGAATATTTGGAATATTGAAAATGTTTCACCTACTAATCTGGACTTGATATATTTTCTAAAAGTTAAGTGTGTAGTATTTATAAATTTACTTTGTAACAAAATGCTCCATGCAAAAGCACTCTGGTGGCTTTCTGCTTTAAGGAAAATCAACATTTAAGAAATTTAAGAAACAGTATATTATGTCTTGTAACAAAGTATATATGTTCATTTACTTAATAAGAAAATGTGCCATAAAACTACAGATATTTTAGTAATAAAGAAAAAGATAATTACTTTTTACTTATTTCAAAATGTTGACTTTTATTGGCATCTTTGCATCACCACAGAATAGAGACTTTGATAGGTACATACAATCTTGAGGGCACAGTCTAACACCAATAATTGTGGTCAATGCTTCTTGGTAGATTAGGACTATGACACATTTGTATAGAGGTTTTTGTCTCATTTTCTTTTAAAAAATGGAAATGCTTGTGCAGGAGTCTATGTGTGCATTTCTTTTATGCATGCTGTAAAATGACACTGGATTAATTCTTAAATAGGATCCACTAAAGCAAAGAGACACTAAGTTAGACAGGGTGGAAAATATCTGCACATGCATCATTCAGCTAGCCATTGAAATGAAAAATCCTTCTCATGGCAGATGAACAGCCTGGAGGGTATTCAGTTTGTCATGGTGGATAAAGGCTTTTTGAGCATACTGTACTAATTTTTGCACAGTATAAGCAAAAGATGAATCTCATATTCTATATAAATCCCAAGTTTAATATATATCTAAAAACTTGTGTAACTTTCCTGGATATAACCACAGAATTCTTTTTGCTCTTCCCCATGATAATATTTTATATCATATATATATAATCTGAGTATAATATTTACCAAAGTTTCTAGTAAACATTAGGGAAAGGAAATAGCCCATAGTGAACAATTTCAAACATCAGATGGCAAATAGGGTGATATATTAGTTCTTCGTAGCATGCCAAGTGCAGCTATTACTGAAAAGGAGTCTGTACTAACCGGAGTAATCCAGCCCCACCCTCCTTCTGTTCCACAGAGGGAATTGTTCTCCAGGGGCAACTACTGAAAGCATGTACAAAAGAAATGAGGTTAGTTTTATTAATTTACTTTCTTCACAACTGAATAGCCATAGCTTTATTCTCTTATTCCCCTTGGCACTACTTTGCTCCTTTCTTTAATAATAGTAAATGTGAAAAATCAGGATTTGTTTTATTCAGCTTCATTTCACTGGGAGTGCTGTAGGGAGAGGAGATTTGAATTTGTTCACTGTAATGTATAGGATAGCTCGATTCGCTTTACTGATGATGTGATATCATTCTAAATGATTCACTTTGGGCTGTACAGCATTATTAGAGCATTTAATCTTGAACTCTTGACTCCCTTTGAGTGGCACTGACCTTGCTTAGGAAGAATTACTTAGATCTGTAAGGGTTATTCCTTTTATCAGTGTTCTATTTTCAGTACAAATTGAGTTGGTGGCAAACATAGTTACCACTATGAAAAGTAGAATATTTGGGATAAGCTTTCTTTTGTAAACAAATAAAAGGTTTTATTTAAGAAATAACTGGAATTTCTACTATGAGATGGAAAGCTTCAATCTACAGCATCATTCCTCTGATATAGGAGCATACAATGATGAAGATATTTATAGAGCTATTTACTCGTGGTGTAGAGTACAATAGGAAAACCTATCAATTAATATAAATGCATATATATATAAAAGATTTGTAGATTATGCCATTATTGGCAAGGAATATCAAATCTATAGAATGACTGCTGAAATACACTTTTTATTTGAGTGACCAGTGTTTTGTTGATAACATGATATTTATATTGAGATTTCAACTTTAGCATAATAAAGTTTAGCAGAGTAAAGAAAAGATCATCTTAAGTTGTATAAAAGCCCCTCAGTTTGAAACTCAAAAGTTACTCTTGAAGATAAGTTAAGCAAATTATAAAAGACCTATGCCATATATCTCTTTTTCAATTACCTATGTCTATTGTTTATTCCCTAAAGGCCAAATATCTTACTTGACCTTCATAAACCTAGATCTATAGATATAGATAGAAAGAAAAGAAATGTGTTAAAGAAATAATTGAAATCTCTTACTCCCAGAATACTTAGCAAAGTGAGAAGTAGAGTAGACATAAGAAAAATGGATGGCATAATGTAATGTGTTATTAACATTAAATGTCCATAAATTATCTGCTCTTCAGTTTGCCCAAGAATTAATGAAGAATTAATACTAGCTCGTCAAATTAATAAGTTTATAATCAGCATAAAGAGATGGCCATTTTACATTTTATTTAGTATGTAAGCTCAATAAAAATTTTAGCATATCTACATAAATTATAAAACATGCATTTTAAATTCCTTTGGTTGCAATGTAAATAGTGGGCAGAACATGCCAGTGTCTTTCTGAACAGTATACTTGGTATGATCTTATCAGTCAGAAGATGACTACATCAGATCATATGTTGGCATGAACTTATTTTCAGTAACATACTAGCCTACTTTTAAGACTACTAGTTTCCCTAATGAACCTCTCTCTACAATAGTATTAGCTGTGTGCTCTGTGACCATTGTAACAGAATTTGGAATCAAGCAGAGAGGTAGAGTGCTGTGGAAGGGAGAGTAAGTGTCAGAGTAAGGAGAGACGGGGGCTGGAGGCAGGTTTGAACTGCGCTTCATAGGAATTTACAACTGACAATGATGGACCATTTCTGTGTTCCTCTGGTTTTCCTGTGACCAGGAGACAAGGGTCATACATGCCTCCTTGCTCCATCCTTCATTACCTATTCTGACACCAATCCCTTCTTTTGACACCTCACTACATCTCTGCTTGTGTCAGTAATGGCTACAAAGAACTCATAGATGCCACTAAGAGGCTGTAGAAGGGACGCCGGTAGGTTACACAATTCAGGTGGTTCTACCATTAATCAGGTACTGTCAATGGTCCTAAAGCAAGACACCTCTCCTCTGGCTCTCAGCTTTTTAACACAGAGTAGCCAAGTCTCCCTCATTTCCCCAGCCTCTCAGCTACATGAACTCTTGACCTTTGCCTCCTTGGGCCTCAAGGGCACCCACCTGTGATTTTTTTCCACAGTTCCATAGTCTCTGGCCAGATGAGACAAAGGTATCCAAAGTTTCTTCACTGTTCTTCTGAGTCCCCATGCCACACCCTCTGGAACATCTGGTCTAGGTAGCTTCTGCTGCTTCAGCTAGAGATCTCAAGCATGCTTTTTCAAGTTCCATAGGGTTCTCTCTGTGCTGGTGCTTCAAAGATGGCTCATCCCTGTAGTCAAGGAGTGGTAACAAAAACAAATGACCAATCCTCTCTATTAGGTTTGCCGCATATGCTTTATTTGTGTACCCCTGCCCAATCACTTTATGGACATTAGAGAGCTTTGTTTAGAAGATCCATTTTCAGAAACTTACTCCACAACAGAATCATCCTTGGATAAATGTGGAGTTGGACTCTCCTTGTCCTACTGAAACTGGAGTAGGTCAGGCAAGGCCCTGCGTTATTGCATCTGCCTGGTAACTATTCCCATCCACCAGCTACTCCACCTGAGAAAGTTGGACAGTCTATTCCTATAGAGATGTTTGTCTCATAAACCCAGGGAGCAAGTCCAGTCTGTCCTATCAAGTTGCTATGAATATATATGTACTACAAATAGATATTACTATATTATCCCACTATTTTATGGTGGAACATACATGCACATATATGCAGTGAAATAATCTTTCTATAATTTCTCCTGTATGACAATATATATTTTTGAAATTTACACTAACTCAGCTAAGTTGTACAACCATATGCAAGTCCCTGGGTCATGCACATAGGTAATTTGAACTTACTCACAAGTGCCGTGACTGCCTGCCATCTATTTCTATAAGGTCATGACTGTGGAAACTGTATGAACTGCAGATCACCTCAGCAATTCATGGGATCACCATCTTTAGAATTGACAGCACCAACGTACTGAGTCTGAACTGTACTGTGTATGTGCTGATGTTATAAATTGTTCTTTCTTAAATTATTTCCTCACTCTAGTTAGTTAAGATAAAATAATAATGAGTAATCTAGGGAAAATTAATTTTAAAATTTCCTATGAAAAATAAAGATTATACTTATGTGAACTTCAACATGTATGGATGTAAGTAACAGCAAGCACTAATGTTGTTCAGTATCCACTCAGGGTGCTTCCAGAAGAAGTATTTGCTTTGCTTGATATGAAAACTGAAAAAAAGTGGAAGACTATTTTTCCTTTATCATTAAATAGCATTCTCTTAAATATTTGATCTGAATAAGAAATTTCAACAAACATTTTGTTTCCAATGTAGAGCCCTGTATGAAATTAGTTCTTGTTTGACTTAAGTTTTCATACCCAGGGGATCTCTGGACAACATTTTTCAGAAAACTCTGCAGTTCTATAAAAGTCTTCTCTTGTTTTTACTTGAATCATCCTCAATGGATATACCTTCTAATTTAAGAGCAAAGCAAAAATATATTAAATGAAAATATAGAATTTTGGTTTAAATATAGCTCACTGTGTACTGCAGATGATCAGTGATGGCTAACAAACACATAACAAAATATTCAAGTAAAGCATTGCTTGAAGTTGTCTGTATTTTGAGACAGTTGCAGATTTCTACTTATTTAACAAAAAAACAGGCTCTTTTCAAATAGAAAGAGCTATCGTGATAGATATTTCTCTGTGATTCAAATAATCCTACTCTTAGAAGTCTCTATCAACAAAAGCATTTCTTATCTTTGATATACAGAATATGCTTATTTAACATGCTAATTATGTGTGTATTTCACCCCCAATCCCAAACCATAAATCCCACTACCACGGAGATGATTATAACTCAGAGTAGCCAATGTGAAAAGCAGAACTATGAAAAATCATAGTTTATGAGGTTGTCTGCAATTGTAACTGTGGGTGGGAATAGATAGACACATCTTTCTTCCACAGAGTAGCTTCAACTGCTGCCTTTGCCCTCGGCAATGAAACCCAGAGCCCACTCACTTCCACAAAGCCTTCAATAATCTCAATTTTTATGAATTCACCCTTCTGTGCATTGATTGATTTACCTTAAAAGGAATTTTATTTAATCAAATACTGGTCATCTCAAACAAATCACATTAATAGATTTTCATGGTACTTGGCACACTGACATTAGACTATATTGTGTCATTAATCTAAACAAAATAAATGCACATCTTATTCTAGAAAATAAACATACTCATGGTTGTTATGTATAATGATGTCAAGTAAAGAGGCTGTCATTGAAACATGGAGTTTATTTTCAATAGTGATACCAACCCAATTATAAACTTGTTTGTTATAGACACTCCTCTGTTACAATATATGTCAGAGTTTTCCATTAATTATTTTATCAATTAGTTATTTTATGGTAATTAGTAAAAGAAGCCCTGGTGGTGTAGTGACTTCTGTATGGCATCAGCCACCAGATCAGCAATTTGAAGTCACCACCCGCTTTGTGAAAGAAAGAAGAGGCGCTCTGCACTGGAAATGATTCAGAGTCTTGTATTGCCACAGAGGCAAGGCACTTCTACTTTGTCCAATGTGGGAGCACTATAAGTCGGAATTGACTAAATGACAGATATTTTGTTGTTTTAGAATAATAATAATACAATCTATTTTGCCTTAAGGGATTGCTAGCTACACTCACTTTCCATCCTATAAATATTTGGTTTGGTGAATGAAAATTCAAAACTGAATATACTTTCTCTCCCCCTCCCCCATCCCATTTATAACACATGAATGAAGTAAAGTTTCTTATGGACTGAATTGTACGTCCAAAAGTAGGTTGAAGTCTAAATCACTATTTAGGTGTATGATAGGTAGGTGTATTGGTCAAACCAGCTAATAATAACATGTGGGATTAACAAGGTCACAGTATGACTGGAGGGCAGAGAAATAATTGGCTTGATGAGCACCACCACCCCTGCCTTTTCTCTGCCTCTCTGACCTCTTTTCTCTTTCTCTTTCTCTGTCTCTCTCAGACCAGTGTGTGGCTGCCTTAGCCAGTTCTCCGCCTCAACTTGGGACGCTGAACCTGTGGATCATGTCACTCGAGCTTGAGGTCCCTTGAAACATGCTTTGCCACACTGATGATATATATACATTGATTCAGTTTGGGACTCTTGGATCCTGTTATCTGGCTGATTGTTGGTGGCATGCCCTGCTGTTTTCGGTCTGTGGCCAGACTGCCTGAAATGCTTATGGAAGACTCATCTTTCTGCTTCCTTGATCTTGGACCTTTCAGCCAGTCCTTGTGAGATAAAAAACTTTCAGTATACTGTTTCATAGAAGTGAGTTGAACTGACCACTCTGTACTGCTGTGTGGCCTACCTAGCTGTTATTTTTCTTCATGCTCTATCATCTATCTATCTATCATCTATTCTTCCATCTGAAACCATAAGTGTATGAATTTTGTTTCTCTAAAGAACCCTGTTTAACACAAAGTGAACATTCTCCTTTTTTAGATAGAGCTCTTTTTCTAGCATCAGTTAAGTTAATGTGGTCATTTTAGTAACTTTTGTTGATATAATTAGGTGGTGCCAACTCATATCTATTTCACAGTGTCCCCAGGCACAACTGAAGAAAACACTACCTAGTCCTGGACCATTTTTAATCATTATGTTCCCCTCATTGTTGTAAGCTCCATGTCAATTTGTCACCTTCACAAGGTTCTGCTACTATTCATAAGATATTTGATGGCTAACCCCTCAGATGTACAAAGCCTATTCATTCATAATCTGGTTCTTTGTCTGAAAACTCAGCTGTTCAACTCTGTTCACCTTAATGAATCTTCTAGTATTTAAAACACAGGTGATATGCCTTTCTGCATTACAGATACCACCATAATGTGAACAACATACAGAGAAGTGATGGCTTGAGTTATTTATTTTAATAGAGAAGGCCCTAGTCCCTTGAGTAATGTTGAGCAGAAGCACAAGGTAGGGACACACAAAAGAAAGATTTGGGGATATTTCACCAATTAAGGAATGGCAAGAAATGCCTAGGGCTGACAGAGACCCCACCAACATCACTCACTCCGTCTCACTGGAATGACTTACATGTCTCTGTGGCGGTCATGTGCTTACATTAATTTCATGATTGAGCTGTAGGGGTGGAGTCTAGCCTGTTGATATGGAGATAGCTAGTGAGTATCCAATGAGGCTTCCATGTGGGCATGGCTTTCTCCTGAGACTTCTGGGAAATCTCACGATATTTCTCTGGTCGAGATGAGAAGCTATCTCCCCAGTTGTGTGGAGTTAGTCTCAGAGACAACCAACTATGGACAAGGCAAGATGGCAGTGTTGGAGGAGCTGAAGAAACTGGAGGAGAAGACACATGGCCTTACCCTGATGGAACCAGACCTCTGAAGCTGGCGAAACCACGTGGAGATCCCTGCCGGTGCTGAGTTGCCTCTGCCACCACTGGATGCTGTTGATGGGCCCTGAGCCCTGGAAGCGAGGAGCCATGAAGAGAGACCTGTCAGCGCCGAGACTCTGCACCCACTGACCTGTGACTTCAGGAGTCAGAATGAGACGTTATAGACCTGTTATAGGGCATATGGGCTAATATCGGACTTATGACTTTGAACTGGACTGGGTTGGGATGCTTTCTCAATGTCCCACACATCTCGCATATAAACCTTTTCCTTATATCCATATGTGAGTCTATGTATTTGTTTCTCTAGTTTACCCAGACTAACACCGTCTCTATGATCAAACACTAAAAGCGTTAAGGGAAAATGTCAATGCATCATGAAGAACCCAGATATAATTAAATAGGGTGTAGCCTTCAGTATTAATTGTATCTGAATAAGAAAAATAATCACAATATTTGGATAAGTTAAATCATGAGGAATGGGGAACAACTGAAGTTATTAAAGGTCTCATATTGTCCCAATAGTCAACACGCATGGAAACCTCAGTTACAAAAAGATGGATTGCATTGGATTCAAACAAAAGTCAATTAAATGTTTTATACAGGAGCTAACCCTGAGTATGAGCTGGGTAACTGACAATAACATAAGCAGAAGACAAAAGAGACAACATTGAAAACATTTCCCCTAGTGCCTACAGAGAGAGCACAGGCTTGCTGACACCCTGTGTTAGAGGCTCAGCCCACGGAATGGTAAGAAAATAAAATGCTCTGTTTTCAAACCGCTCACTCTTGGGGAAGTTTTTTTACAGCTTACCTTGAAATTAAGACAGTAAAGAGAGTTGAGAAAGTACAGATACTATTTTAAATATGTTAAACATTTGTAACAGGTCAGTTTCCAGTTAAGATTTTTATTTTACTTTGTCCTTTTAATGATCACACAGAATAACTACTTCCTCTGAGTCACAGTTCAAGTAGCTATTAGCCCACCTTTTCTAAAAGTAATCTGGCTAAATGAACACACTCAGCATAAATGAGATTATTAAAATGTGAAAAGACAGCAATATCACTCAATAAAATACAGCAACTCAAAATCATTACATTGTCAGAGGGGAAAAATTGAAGTACCATTCAGAAACTATTTTAAATAGAGATCATTGAAATGTGCTCTCTCACTTTAATTTGTATTGTAAACCTATACTACGACACTCAAAGACAGCTATCAGTTCAATAGAAGAGTGGATTAAAATGCAACCTGTTCATGAAATTGCCATGAAATTGAATTGCAGCACATGCAGAACTAAACAGATTGCTTGGAAACTATTCAAGTACAAATCTGTTCCTTTTTCAGACCTGCTTAAATCCAAACTGATGTTAAGAAAATGGTTTCAGCTATATCTTCTGCCATTTATAGTGAACCACATTGATTATCACTCGTATGTTTACAGAACATCTATGAAAGATCCTTGTCTATTGGCAAAGTCAAATGTATGGATATTGTCATGTTAAATAGCAGCCTTTTAATAGATGGACAGAGAAGCCCCAAAGAAAGAAAATATTACTAGTTTTAGAGCTACTCAATTTTTATGCTATTTTATATTGCTTTCAGGCAAGTTAAATATATATTTGTAATTATATAAACTTTATCTATACCTTGACTTAATGATGTGCACCTCAGGTGCTTAGCTTAATTCACTGCTTTTCCTACTTGCTGTAGCTAAAGTCTTCGGTCCTCTAACTTTATATACAATTATTTACGTAGAGAGAATAATAGGCTAAAAGAATGATGAAAATAAAAGAAAGCCATGAATTGTATATAGATGTGCATAGAAAGTGCATTATCTCATATTTTGTCGAGTTTGAATCTTGGGAGTGCAGTGACTTAGGCCAGTGGTCAGCACACTGTGGCTCACGCGCCATATGTGGCTCTTTCAGTGTGAACGTGCATTTCTTAAGTTACTCTGAAAACGTTTGAAGGTTATTACTTCAGGTCATGGTGAGTTTGCTGGTTTGGAAAAACATATTTAAGGCTCTTGATTGATTTTAAAGTTGTTAGGCGGGACAGGATTGATTCTTCGGTCTGCAGAGTTCGCCCACTCCTGAGCTCGGCATTAGACTGCTCACTGCCAGCTTGGCTGATGGTTCAAATCCACCAGGCACCCTGCAGCATCTCTGAGAGTTGGAACTGACCTGTGGGCAGTGGGATTGGAATTATTCTGAGAGTCCTCAACTGGTTATGCTAATATTTTAAAACTTTTTTCTTGTTTACCAATATATAACCCTGTCTGCTTTAGAAGTTCAGTTTGTCTCCCTGAAGGATTCAGTGTGATTTGTATAAGTTCCCTTTCCCCTTAATCTTCTCCAACATAGGTCCTTTGCACAGAATTCTACTGATTCATGGCTCTAGAAGAAAATAGATACAAAGTCCTCACAGTTACCTCTGTATTCAAGCACAGAGATGAAATTAAAGATTCTGATCTAAAATTACCATTGAATCCTGGAGGAGTCATTTCCATCTGTCAATGCTCCTGTCATAATGGCAACTGCCACATTGTCCTAGGCATTTATTGTCCACCTCTCAGCCCTATGGACAGGAACACTCGATCCCTCACAAATATGTTCGCTGTTCTCCCATCATCAGCAAAGAATTTGTTTCTCTGTCTGCTTTCTCTGTAGCCTGTCAATAATTCTTCAGATTACAAATCTTGCTGAAAAAGATTAGTACAAGAGTTTAACTATGGTTTTCAAGACCATTGGCTATAACAAGAATTACTGGTCCTGCAGAGCTTAAAGCATTCATTTTCTAATTGAAAGGGCAATGGTGGAGACCACCATCCAATATTTGGAGAAAGATGTAACCATCTGCCTTCATATATACTAGAATATATATACATATAAACATATATACACATACAAACATATACGTCAATACACACATATGCATATGCATGTGTTTATATGTATATATAAATACAACTCTCCTATGGGACAGTTGAACTCTGTCCTACTGGGGTGTTCTGACTCAGAGTTGATTTTGCATAACATAAGTGAAATAGGGCCAGGGCTAATATGAGTGTTGTGGGTACACAAAAGGAGCATATAAGAATTCTTATCACTTTGGACAGATATGGGACACAGTGCAAGAGGGGGGTGGTGTTTAAAACAGTCATCAGTCAGATATTAAAATATACTGCTGTGGTAATCACCCAATCTGGTGTGAATTTGAGGATTAAGAGCGTAGGGGTATAGTTTAGCTTGTCAGCCAATGAGACTTCTGTGTAGGCCTGGTCTCTTTTGAGCATTCTGGGAAATCTGGTACTTCCTTCTTGGAGACCAGAGACACTCACTCAGTTCAGTCCCTTAGAGATGCTCTACTGACAAGAAACAAGGCTGACTCCCTGTGAGACACCCCAGAAGAGAAGCCACATGGACTTACCCTGATGTAACCAGACCTCTGAAACCAGAAAAGTCACATAAATATCCTTGTCAGTCCTGGCTTGTATGTGCCTTGGGAATCTGAAGAGGACTTTATAGATTGGTACTGGACTTGTGGGCTTAGATTGGACTGGCTTGGGATAATTCCTTAGTGTACAACTCCCCTTTATATAAAACTCTCACTTATATATGTATGTGTTCATGAATTTGTTTCTCTAGTATACCCAGACTAATGCATTAGGATAACAGGAGTAGGATACTGGAGAAACAAATCATAAAAATGGAGAGTAGTTGTTTATTTGACAAGTGCCTCATAGTAGTGTTTCTTCTTTCGCTAGCCAGAAATCAGATATATCCATGCAGTTTACTGGATTGTTTTCTAGAAAAATATGGAAAGTTAAACTTTTGATTATTTTATTTGGATGTTATCTTTGGTCATTGCTATATGAAATGGTGAAAATGAATGTTGTTAATGTGTATTTTGAGTGCAGGGGTAGAAATCGCCATTTCACTTTGTCCAAAACTGTGCTGCTTAAGGAAAATGGCTGGCAGAAAGTCTGGCTATGGTTTGATGCCTTTAGCAACCAAATCCAATATTTTTTTGTAAATAGAATAGATAGCTAAGCTAAGTAAGGATTGAACTTGACATTTTAAGAATCGGCTGAGCCCTGGTGGCGTAGTGGTTGTGCGTGGGACTGCAGCCCACTGGAATGGAGGTTCGATTCCAGCTCCACGGAGCAAAGGCTGGGCCTCCTACTCCCACCACCTGAGGACAGTGATGCCAAAAAAAAAAAAAAAAAGAATTGAGTTTAGTATCTGATTCTACTTTGTTTATATTGATTTCTTATGTTTATTTTTATTGATATAATAGTTGATAGAAATGATTTGGGGAAGTATGAAATAGAGAGCTTTTAAATCCTTTTGTCTCAAGCTATTAATTTGATTTTTAGTTGAATTTAGGCAATGCCTAGAAAGAAGTCTCTGAAGAGATTAGTCCCACCCAGTGTTTTGGAGTACTGAGGATATTTGCTATACAAGAAATATGACTAAGGGCCAGATTGACAGATTTAAGGAGAAATTCTCGTGTGTGTGTGTGTGTGTGTGTGTGTGTGTGTTTGGAAATCTTGAACTAATGGTTATTTTCAGAAAATGGAAAAAAGTCCTAGACAGCTTTGGTCTAGGACTGAATGTTAAAAAAAACCTGTGGCAGGCTGAACTGCTTGCTAAATGACCACCTGGATCTACTCTTGGAGAAGAAGAGGAAAAACATAGCGATGAAGAGATGGGTAGAGTCTGGCCACGGACACTGGTACACCTGCTTTGCAAGGAACCAAAGGAAAAGGTGAGAACAAGTTGACTGGTCTGAAGTTCATGACCTAGAACTAGAGGGAGAGATTTGTTGAGAATTTGTGATGGGACCATGATTTAAGGCAAGGTGACTGAATAATGGGCACTCTGATGAGGCTAAGAAAGGTAGCCCACATTGAGTTGACCAGAACCCAACCTGATGAAGAAAAGTCATTTAAGCCTGTGAACTGATGCCTATTGCTACAAACATTATGGATGGTTTGTCCTGACTTGATTTTACTTGGGGATGCAGAATTCACAAGATTCCAGCTGGAATGAAGTTTCTTCATGTCAAAACTTTTGATTGTTTTCTCAGAGCACAGTGTTGATGTAAGAGGGCAATATAGAAATTGGATAACCAAAATGGGGGGGGAGGGTAAAGGCATGAAGTGGTTGGCTTACAAACTTGCATAGGTGGGAGAATATATGTTCATAGGATTATAGGATTAAGGTGTGGGTATTACAAAACTGCAACTGTTAGCCATGGGATATTTATGCTACTTAACGGCAGTGGTTAGGCATAGGATATTTTTGTTTTGTTCATTTATAAAATGTTATATTTAAATGAAGGTGACACATGTTAAATTGTATGCATTTTAGTTTTATTTGTTAAGTAAAGATATTTCATTATTGCTTGTTTGAAAATTATATAAGATTAAAGAGTTACATGAAAGTGTCAAATTGGCAAGACCTGGTCTGTGGTAGTCACCTAATTGGGTGTCAATTTGAGGATTAAGAGTATAGAGGTGGAGTCTATCCTGTCAATCAGGAGAAAGCCAATGAGACCTCTGTGTGGGCATTGTCTTCTCTGGAGAATTCTGGGAAATCTGGTACTTCTTTCTTGAACACCTGAGACACTCTCTCTCTCAGTTCAGTCTCTTGGAGAGGCTTTACTGACAAGACACAAGGCTGACTCCCTGTGAGACATCCTGGAGAAGAAGCCACATGGATCTACCCTGATGTAACCCTGCCTCTGAAGCCAGAAAACCCGTGTAGAGACTCCTTCCAGTGCTGGGTTGCATATGCTTCAGAAATCTGAAGAGGACTTTATAGATTGGTCCTAGACTTATGGGCTTGGAATGGACTGGGTTGGGATACTTTCTTTTCTTATTTTTTCACTTTAAAAAAACATTTTACTAGGTTTTCTGACAGCTCTTATCACAATGCACACCTAAGTCCATTGTGGGTCAAACACATTTGTACATCCACTGCCCTTATCATTCTCATAACATTTACTTTCTATCTAAGTCCTTGGCATTGGCTCCTCATTTTCCCCTCCCTCCCCAAAACACCCCATAAACTCTTGATAATTTATAAATTAGCATTTCTTTGTCATTTTGTAGATACTCTGATGTCACTCTTGAATCACTTCCCCATTTTCCATACCCCAGGGTGGAGGGTATATATAGATCTTTATAATTTGATTCCCCTTTCTACCCCACCTTCCCTCCACCCCACACCCTTCAACCACTACCCCCCAGTATTGCTACTCTCTTCACTGGTCTGGAGGGGATCATCTGTCCTGGATTCCCTGTGTTTCTGGATCCTGTTTATATCCTCTGGTCTAGTTGGATTTGCGAGATAGAATTGGGATCATGATAGTGGGATGGAGGATGCCTTGAAGAACTGGAGGAAGGTTGTATGTTTCATTATTACTACACTACACCCTAACTAGTTTGCTTCCTCCATGCAACCCCTTTGTAAAAAGTCCATTACCTACAGATGAAGTTTGGGTCCCCAACCTGTACTCCCCCTCATTTACACTAAAATTTTTAGTTCCTTAATGTCTGATATGTGATACCTTCAAAATCTTGTGGTCACACAGACTGGTGTGCTCCTTCTAGGTGGGCTTTGTTGCTTGTGAGCTAGATGGCCGCTTGTTTATCTCCAAGATTTTAAGACCCCAAATGCTATATCTTTTGATAGCTGGACACCATCAGCTTTCTTCACCCCATTTGCTTTTGCATACATTTATCTTCATCTATTCCACAAAATTATATGATCTTTTGTTCTTTGATTCTTGATTCCTGATCTCTTTGAAACCTCCTGGTCACACAGACTGGTGTGCTTCTTCCATGTGGGCTTTATTGCTTCTGAGTTATATGGCCGCTTATTTACCTTCAAGCCTTTAAGATCCCAGATACAATCTTTGTATAGCCAGGAAGCATCAGCTATGTTCACCACAATTGCATGTGCAATTGTCTTTAGCAATTGTATTGGAAAAGTGAGCATCACGAAGTGTCAATGTAAAAAAACACAAAGTTTTCTTGCATTGAGGCAGTACATGAGTGGAGCCCCATTGTCCATCTGCTGTCTTAATATTGAGCCTATAACGAAATGCACGTAAATCTATTTCCCCTTCATCATATATAAATAGATTTACCTATGTACATGCCAGTATGTCAATCTTCATAAATGTCTCTTGCCTCCTGTTTCCTTCCTCTATATTCTTGCACTTCCCTCTTGTCCCACTATCATGCTCAGTTTTCATTTGAGTTTCAGTAATTTCTTTCAGTTATCCTACCCTTGATCAATCCCTACCAGAGCTCTCTCTCCATCCTTGCCACTGATTTTGGATCGCTTATTGTTCCCTTGTCCCTGGGTTGGTCAACACCATCACCTTTCCTCCACCTCCCCTTCTCCCATATCTCCCATAATTTCCCCCCACAGACTGATCAGTCTCTTATCTAGATAGACCTGCAGAGAGGATACTATGTACACACACACACACACACACACACACACACACAAAGTCAGAGCAAGACAAAGTGACCAAAGAAAACAAAATGATGACTACAACAAGAAAAAAAGCAATGTCCAGAGAATATAAATAGATAAATAAAAATAATAATAAAAACAAAGCTTTCTTATTGTAATTTCCCTTTTATATAAAACTTTCTGTTATATACATATGTATGCTTATGAATTTGTTTCTCTAGTCTATCCACACTACCACAATAGCCTTTACATAGTTCTTCCAGACAAATGAAAATATATATTTTTATTGATATTGCAATGAATCTATTCCAGAAGTCATCAAAATTTTGTTGGAAAGAAAGTAAAAATATAATGACATTTTTAGTGAGTTTTTTAAGCCATCTCATAGATAAATCTGGGGGGATTTTCATATTAATAATATCTTTTGGGGGGCTAATAAACACTTCACATATCTCCATTTTCTTTCTTCCTCACTATCATCAATTTGCTTCCAGGTCTTCCCAGCAAAATAATGCAGATACAACTGCACTTTGGGTTTTCTGAGACTGTAACTCATGGAAAGAGAAAGTCTAATCTGTAAATAGGTATGCATTATTTCTTTTCTTTGCAATGTTTTTCCAGATTTAATGTGTATATCTTATGCATACTTTGTTATATTTATTCCTAAACCCTCAATTTTATGCTGTTTTTAAAAGTAATAAATATTTAATTTCAAGTCCATTTAATTTCACGTCACATATGGATGAGACTATTATTCACTTGAAAATCCTCCATTTGCAAAGTCATAATGCTAGGAAACAAAAGAGTACAGTAGTGTACTCCAAGATAATTATGAATGAAGTATAGGACAAGCATTCTGTGACAGTCATGTGCTTATGCTAACTTTATGATTGAAATGTGGGGGTGGAGTCTAGCCTGTTAATCTGGAGGTAGCCATTGAGTAGCTGATGTGTCCTCCGTGTGGGCATGGCTTTCTCCTGATACGTCTGGGAAATCTCGTGAAATTTCCCTAGGCAAGATGAGAAGCTATCTTCCACAGTTGTTGGGAGTTAGTTTCAGAGACGAATAATCACAGACAAGACAAGATGGCAATGTCTGAGGAGCCGGAGAAGCCACATGGCTTGCCTCTGATGGAGGCAGACCTCTGAAACTGGAGAGGCCACGTGGGGACCCCTGCCAGTGATGAGTTACTTCTGCCACCACTGGTTGCTGTTGATGAACCCTGAACCCGGGAAGTGAGGAGCCATGGGGAGACCCCTGCCAGCGCCGGGACTCTGCACCCACTGACCTGTGACTTTGTGAGTCAGAAGGAGGCTTTATAGACATGTCAGCCATATGGATTAATGTCGGATTTATGACTTTGTACTGGGCTGGATTGGGATGCTTTCTTAATGTCCTATTTCTCTTACGTATAAACCATACCCTTATATCTATATGCATGTTTATGAAACTTGTTCCTCTAGTCTACCCAGACTAGCACACATGCCATTGGCTATAGGGAACACAGAAGCAAGAAAGGAGACCCTGATCCTAAGCAAGTCTGAAAGCCACCAAAGAAAGTTCATTGAACTTTTAAAACTCGATAATAACACTTTGTCAAATCTGTACGTAGATCTATCTCCTCTTTGTTGCATATAAATAAGATGGTCTTCTCTGTGCATTGGCAGCTCTGAGCAGAAATATTGTCGTCAAGGCTTGATGGCACAGGATGTGCTTCAATCTTCTTCTCCCCCTCCCCACTAGTTGGCTCCAGTGTGTTCTGATCAGACAAGTCATTTTCCTTGAGTTGTAGCTACAGCACTGTCCTCTGAAGTGACTTCTTCTGGACAAGTGTGGGTGGGGGGCTGTCCTCACCACTGAGTGGGTTAGTATCCTGTTCCCCGGTTTACCCATATGCTTTGTTTTGTCTTTTTTCCTCTCCATTTTAGTGGGGTACCATAATATATCCCTGAGTTTTGTCTGGCCCCTGAGTTTTACTTGGGCCTCACCCCAGGGACATAAAAGGATATACAGTAGCTTCTTCCCTATGCCCCTTTTGGAATTTTTGAATTTACCTCAACAGACTCATGCCATAGTTGTCCTTTGTGCTTAGATTATCTCACTTAGCATAATTTCCTTTAGTTATTTCCATGTGGTTATGTGCTTCATGTGATCAGCATTGCTTTTTAGGGATGTGCAGGACTCCATTGTATGCATGTACCACAACTTTTTCATTCATTTATCTGTTGATGGAAATCTGGGCTGTTTCCAATTCCTTGCAATTGTGAATTGCACTAAGATGAACAGATATCACAAAGTAATAACAATTTATAAAATACCAAGGGGTCATGGGGGAGGGGATAGAGAAGGAAAAATGAGGAACAGATACCAGGGGCTCAAGTGGGAAGCAAGCATTTGAGAATGATGAGGGTAAAATGTACAAAAGTGGTTGACATGATGGATATGTGTGTGGATTGTAATAAGAATTTTATGAACCCCCAATAAATTGATTTATTGTTTAAAAGAATAACACTTCTTTTAAAGTGTTCCACAGAAGCTCCACAATCCCCTGGAGCCCATTCTGTTAGTGTTTTGGCTGACATTATCTCATCAAAAATATTATTGGTCTTCTGTATATGTCATAGGGTTCTGTGTCATTAAAACTGTTCTTTGATAGCCACATTTATACTAAGAGGTACCCAAAGAAAGTTGGGAAAAATCTTCTTCTGGAAGGAGTTTCCATAGTACCTATTTTTCCCACTATGTGAACATCAAGAAACCTTCTTTGAGTTAGTGCACCCAGTGGCATCATCTCAGAAGGTTCTCACTAATCACAATGAATTTTTTTCATAAAAACAGTTTTTGCTCAAGCTACAATTTTTGTGATGGTCAATTTAAGAGAACAGCATGCGATTGTGATGTTTTATTTCCTGATTAAGAAAAATGCCACAGAAAGTTTTGTAGTATTGGACATAACTTATAAGGACAGTGCTATCTAAAAACTCTAGTGTAGAATGCTTTTCTCCTTTCAAAAAAGGTGAAATGTCAATTGATGACAAACCTAATTCTGGATTTTAAGCTTCCCAAATAGATGAAAATATTGACTGGTAGAGCATTTGGAGTTCATTCCATCAGGTCAGACTGTTAATCATGCTTTGTATTTAGAAAATCTTTCATAAAAGTGTGCTGAAAATATTTCATAATAATATGCAACAAATGCATCCTGATTTTTGTCATATTTGGAACTGGATTTTATCACTATAACAATACACCTGCTCATGCAGCCATCTCAATGCACCAATTTTTCACAACAAACATCATTCTTCTTGAGGTGTCTTCTTTGTGTGTGTGTGTGTGTGTGTGTGTGTGTGTGTGAATGTATGAAAGTACAGTGATCCTGCAAGGTAGAAGAGGTTAAGAAAAAACCAAGGAGGTGTTATCACCCATCTAAACAATTGAGTTTCAATAATGTTTCCAAGAATGGAATCAAAGATTTGACAGTTATTAAATGTAATGAAGATTACTTTGAAAATGATATGACTTTTTTTGGCACGATATGACTTTTATAAATAAATAAATAAATAAATAAATAAATAAATAAATAAATAAATAATTTTGGAAAAATTTCCTTTATTGGGGTGATGGTAGCAGGGTTACCCTTTCTATAATACTTATTGTATCCAAGAGGGTTGAATAGACCAATTTTAGCATACACGTTTTATTAGTAAACAATGGTCCCCTCATACTCTGGTCACCATCTTTGCCCTGACCTAGATCATGCCTTTCTCACAGGTGATTTCCTGCCATCGGGGTGGGCCATGCAGGAGGCAAATAATCAAATACTGTGGTTTTTGTTTTGTTTGTTTTTGCTTATTATATTCCTTCTCAAATTACATATTTCCTTTCACATTTGACTCTAAGAGACTGGAGAAATTAGACTTACATGCTTCCCTTGAAAAATAACTCCCCAGATAAATAACTACAATGTTAGTTTACAAGATATATTTTTCATCCGGATTTGCAAGGTAAGGTACACTAATGGAGAGGGGAGCTGGAGATATGGGAAATCAGGATGGATGAGCCCCCTCTGGCCGGTGGTTAGAGTGGAACTACTGGATGGGTGGAGAGAAGGGGGGCAGGGTAGAGAGATGGAACCAGCTTCAAGGATCTACATATGACCTCCTGTCTGGAGGACGGGCATAGGGGGAGTGGGCTGAGCGAGGTGTCGGGCAGGGTGAGATACGACAGAACAATAATAATTTATAAAATATTGAGGATTTATGGGGAAGGGGGAGCAGGGGAAGTGGGGAGGACTTGGAGGAGCCGATACCAGGGGCTCGGAGGAAAGGGCGGATGTTTGGAGAACGACTAGGGCAGCGGACGTGCGAGGGTGCTTGCCACAGTATGTTTATTTGTGTATTGGAAAAAACGATGTACAAACCCCTAATAAAATGATTTTTAATTAAAAAAAATAAATTAAAAAAAGAGTAGAAAAAGTTAATCTTGAAAATGAATATGGCAACATGCATACAAATATGCTTGATACAAATGATGCATTGAATAATATAAGAGCTTTAAGAGAACCCAATAAAATCATTTAAAATAATAAAAACAAAATATGTTTTTCACTGACATGCAAAATACAATTCAGTCATTTTACATATTTGTTTAAAAGGATTACCTTTCCTCAAATTTTTATAACACGTTATAAAAATTCCTTCAGTTCCTTCTGAGTCTTCACGCATTATAAGTGTGACTCCACATGTTTAGGCATTTGTTACGTCAGCACCTAAGATCTAGTATCAAAATTTCTAAAAGTATGCTGAGACTAAAATAGCAAATTACCACAATTGGGCGTTCAAAATAGAAAGGTGTTCTGCCACATTTCTATAGATTACAGAGTCTAACTAGAGATGTCAGCAAGACTTGATTTCCCCTTGCGAATTTTTTTGAGGAGAGTTTGTTCCATTCCTCTCCTAACTTCTAGAAACTCGTGGCAACTCTCAAGGTGCTCTGAGTTTGGGACTAAGAAACTGTGATCTCTGACTTTGTCAGAGGACTCATCTTACTTCCTGAGTAACTCTACCCATTTCTTCTCTTCTAGGAACTTTTCAATAGATTTAGGCTGCACTCAGATTCTGGATAAATTTATCCAGAATTCGTATCTCAGCATCCTTATTCTAAATGCACCTGCAATGTCCTTTATTGGAAGTAGGACCACACTCTGAGGTTTTAATGGACATTTTTTTTTCTGTTTTAGATGTTAGGAGGAAATAGCTAGTAAATTGACTATAGCAGCTTATAGAAATAAAACTGAATTTTAAATACCGGCATTATAGCCTATAATCTTCCTAAATGTATGTTAATTATTGTAGCTTCTATTTTTTTCTTTTTTTCTATGTTAATTTCATTCAATTTTCTGAATACATAATTATTGTATTTTCAAGTACAATCAGTTACACACCTTTCTCTTTTCAAACTTCATGGCTTTTACTTGCTTATATATTCACTTTTTATATCTTATTACATTTGGAATTTCTAGAAAAACATTGAATAGGGACACTAGCAAACATTCTCTTCTTAACATTGGTCTTAAAGAAATACCATTGGTTTTTCAGCAGTAAGTATAAGGTTTCTTTTGATATCCTTTATCAGGTTGAGTTAATTTTTATCCTTATATTCCTAATTTTCTGAGAGTTGTTGGCAGACGATTTTTATTTATGTTTTCTGTATCTGTTTAACTGTTTATTTTAATATGTTAATTTATTTGTCTTTTAGACTGTAGACAAATTAAAATTCTATTATGCTGCTAAAATGCATTCCAAACTCAGCATCCTTGTGTTAATGGTACATTATAGGACAGAACAGAGCTGCACTTGTGAATTTCCACAATTTTAAGGCTTCAAGGGAGTAAAAGATCCGGTCTCTCTCCGTCAGGGGACCTGGTGGTTTCAAGCTGCTGACCTTGCAGTTAGTAGTGTACCTTGTAACATTACTCCATGATGGCTCCCCTAATTATATATATAGTCATTGTTAAGTTAGATGTGCACTCCTGGAATGTGCACAACTTTGGATAATGATTTTTTTGTCTTTTCTATTTTTAATTTTGACTTGCTAAGCCTGTGCTTCATAATAATTTTATTGTATCTTTGACATGTACTTTATGGTACTATTTTCTTTTTGTATCTGCCATAATTTGCTATAATTTATACTATTATTTTTAAAATTGATAGATTCCATCCCACTTTGATATTCTTAATTTGTTTGCTTGAAAATGCCATTATTTATTTTATAACTGTTTAATAAAAATGACTACTGAAGTCCTCTAGATTTGCTCTGTATTTTTGTCAAGATTCACAAGAAAAAATCCTATTTATTTCATTCTTATAGGATTCTTCAAATTATCTTTATTTTCATTTATAAATTTTAGAATTTTTCTTTAAGCCTACTTGGTTCACCAAAATGGATGAACTTATTGGCATTGGCTGCTAGCTGCAAGGTCAGTCGTTAGATACCCCCAGCTCCCCCTCTCCCAGGGCAAAGATGAGGCTTTTACGTCTTGTGAAGAGTCTTCAAAGGCCGCTGGACAATTCTCTCCTGTCCTCCAAGCTCGGTCTGAGTCAGCCCTGACTCCAGGGCAGTGACTATTGGTATAATTATTCATATTTGCTTAATAAGCTTTTGCTTTCTGTAGAATTTGATGTTGCCTCTGTTGTTCTTGTATTGATTATTAGATCATCTTTTATTTCTTAATAGAGGTTTGTAAATTTTATTGATCTTCCTAAAGATATGCCAGGAAACCCAAAAGTAGCACAAATGGCTAAGCATGTAGTTAATGTCAACAAAACTGGGGGTTGTGCAAACCTCAAGAGACCAGATTAGAAATCCACTTCCAAAAGAGGCAGCCTGAACAGTGCTGTGGGAGAGGGATACTTTTGACAAACCGCGGTGATCTCCATGTGAGTCCAGTAGACTGCAACCCTAACACAAAGCTGTTTGCTGGTATTTCTGGTTTTCTATAATTTTCCTATTTTCTATTTCATGTATTTGCAAACTGAGTGAAATAACTTATTATTTTCTTTCTTTAATATATTTTCATCTAAGTTCTTAAGATAAAATATTGAGATTATTGATCTGAGACATTTTTCTTTTTTAATGAAAGCCTTTATGTTATGAATTACCTTCAGATTTCTGCATCTGTTACATCCCACTTCTGATATGTTCTTAATTATGCTAATTTAAGATATTGTTTTATTTCCCATTATGTTTTCCATAGTTCAGTGCCACTTATAAATGTGTTATTTAGGTTCCGTGATTAACTTTTTATGAAATTATGAAATAGATTATTAAGTCATGCAAAATTGTATATTGAATGCATCACAGATTGCCAAAAAATCTAACAAATCTATGTGGGAGGAAGTAGAACTAGCATTCTCCTTGGAAGCAAAGATGGGGAGAAGTCACCTCATGTATTTTGGACAAGTTATCAGGAGAGATATGTCCCTGGAAGCAGATATCATGGTTCATAAAATGAAAGGACAGTGACAAAGAAGTAAGTCAGTAGGCCCTCGCTGGGATGGATGGATACAGGGGCTACAGCAATGGGTCCAAACAATTGTGAGAATGGCATAGAACAAGGCAGTGCTGATCTTTTGTTTAAAGGTTGCTATGATAGGAATTGATTGATGATGCCTAACTACAATAATAATTGTAGGGAGAGTCCATGGATTACAGCTGAATAAATAGTTGCAATAGCAATCATTGATAAATTTGTGAATATGAATAAATTGTTTATTCACTTTGCTTTGCTTTGTTGTATACTGCAGAAGAACAATCCAGTTCTTGTTGCCACATTTATTGGAATGATAAATCTATGGTTTGCAATTTTATTTTGCTTTTTCCCTGCATCTTAAGAAGGCAGAGCGCTACCTACAAGTGATGCTACTACATACATGTCTCTTGAAACATCTACATGAAATGCCCATAAAAAGCTTTCTATCCTATTGGATAGCCATAGTTATCAGCCTTCTGTTATAGCATTGTTGCAGAGAACAAAATTGACCTTAACTGAAATGTTGATCAATGCTAAAGTTTTTAGTCCTGCTTTGTAAGAATTGACATGCATTTAATTTTAGGGGCAGAATAATTTAATTATAAAAGAATAAACTTTAGAGAAGATGCTACAAAGAGTATTCATTAGACAATACATTTACTGCAGAGACTTCTGTATGTGGACATATTTTTCTGTGCCTGCCTGTTATAATGTACAGCAGCATCTGGTGGATCATAATTTTCTCCACCCTCTATTTCCTCCACAATTTTCCTCTTTTTCACCATCTTCCATTTTACCAAGCATAATGGTAAAGTGAATGAATGTGTAGCAGCCATCAACACAGATCGTAGGAGAAATTCAATGAGACACATGTCTACAAGAAGAACTTTCCAGGACTATCTAAAGGTGATTGTTGGAAAGTTACAATTGATTGTAGATTGTCAGTAAATTTCACTTGTGTGACATTGCAGTAACTTGTTGCTATCAAATGAGTCACTCAGTGGTGTTGTGGTTGTGCGCAGGACTGCGGCCCACTGGGTTGGAGGTTCAAATCCAGCAGCAAGGCTGGACCTCCTACTCCCACCACCAGATGGCAGTGATGCCACAAAAATAAAAAAAAAATGAGTTACTGGTATGGCCTTTTAAGACAGCTGCACTCACCATGTGGGTCGTGACCCCTTTGGGGGGTCTAAATAACCTTTAGGGGGTTAGCCTAAGACCATTGAAACATATATATTTCTGATGGTCTTAGGAACCTAGACACCACTTATTTATCCATCTCCAGCCAGTTCGATAATATGTGGAAACATCCACATGAGTACCCAGTGTGATGACATCATGATGCCAGCCCCATCACATACACCCCATACAAATACAGGTGTATGTGACAGAGTTGCCACCATAATGTAGTTATATAGACCAGTCACACATGTGTACAGAGTAGCTACTTTGTGGAAAGCTATGGTATTGGAGGTAGAAAGACACTTCATGAATTATAATCACTGGGTAAATGTAAAATCATCAACTACTGGAATATACAGATATAGATATATAGAATATATAGACTATATTATATATAATATATATATATATATACCATGGGAACTTAATCTGAATGCTAATCGGTCTTTTTATACTCAGCTGTAGTAGATGTGAATACTGCACCCATGTTATAGTAACAGGTATGTCAAAAAGAGCCAACAACAGAGAATGGTAAATAAGGAAATTTTAATGAACTGTATTAACTGAAATATACCATGTATAACCTTTTGTATTATTAAAACTATTACTATATATTATTTAATTAGCAAACTATCTCATGGCAATGGATGGTATAGAGAAGAATGTTAAGATAAGAAAATATAGTGAGGATTTTTTACACTATGGCTTTATCTCAAAAATTAGAACAGGGATTGAGAAACCACAATGTGCTCTTTGTTGTGAAGTCCTATTAGCCAAATCTATGATGATGAACAAAGAAGAATTACATCTTGATAGCAAGCATCCCAGCTTTGCTGGCAAGGATACCAAAAATTTTAGAAGCAAACTTGATGGACTCAAGAAAGCTGGACTTGCCACTGGTGGCGAGCTTCACAAACAAAATATAGCATCTGATGAAGCTTCATATTTGGTATCACTCAGAATCACCAGGGCTATGAAACCTCACACCAATGCTGAGGATTTACTGCTGCCAGAATCCAAAGACATTGTTTGAGCTATGATTAGAGATGAATTTGTTATGAATTTGAGTGAAATTCCCTTATCTAATGACACTGTCCACAGAAGAATAGATGACATGCCTGCTGAGATACTTGATAATATAATCCAGGAAATTAAATCTGCTCCACTTCCAATAATTAGCTTTCAGGTTGATGAATCTACAGACTTTGGAAGTTGCTGTGTTACTGGTTTACATGAAGGCATCATTAAATATGAGTTTCTTTTTTTTCTGCAAGCCTCTTGAAATGACAACTATTGCATGTTATGTATTTGACACAGTTGATTCATTTCTGAAAGGGCATATGTTCTCTTAGTAAAAGGTTTATTGTATTTTCCTAGATGGTGCTCCAGCTATGCCAGAATGTCCATCTGGATTTCAATGTTTGGTCACCAAACGTTATCAGAACCATTGTATGATACACCAGCAAATATTAGCAATGAAGACACTGCCAGAAGCGTTACAAGAAGTGATGAAAAGCTTCATAAATTCAGTCAATTTTGTAAAGGCGAACACTTTAAACAGTCAACTGTTTTTGCAACTCTACAATGAGTTGGATGCACCAAATAATGCTCTGCTATTTTACACAGAAGTGAGAGGCTTGTTGAGAGAAGACATTTTAAAACATATTTTTGAGGTTCATGATGAATTGAGAAGATTTTTTTATCAGAAAGCATGACCACAGTTTGAAGTGCTTTTCAGCGATAAACGTGAACTTCAGAAAATATCTTAACTGGTTGACATCTTTGCCATCTTGAATGAGTTAAATTTATCACTGCAAGGAACAAATGCACCTTGCCTCAATTTGTCTGAATAGATGCAGTCATTCCAAAGGAAACTTCAGGTTACAAACACACACACACACACTATGAAAAATAAACGTTATGCGTCACCTACCTTATCTGCCTTCTTTGAGGAACATGATATTGAACCAGACAAAAATATTACAATGATAGTTTGTGTGAGAGAACACTTGCACAGGCTTTCAAACAGAATTTCATTGTACTTTCCAGATCAACCTGACACCACATTAGCACTTGTCAGAAGCCCATTCATAGTCAAAGTGGAAGATATTCCTGAGACAGCACAAGAAGGGTTCATTGAACTTTCCAATAGCCATGCAGGGAGAACTGATTTCTCTAATTTTGTTTTTACATCTGAAAAAAAAATTACAGTTGCTCATCATGAATATGGGTGACCTATTATCTCAATGAAATCTCAAATAAGTACCTACAACATACTTTTAATGCAAGTTACAAAATTCTGAATCAAGTGTTTACTGCCATACTCTTCTCATAGGAGACTATGTTGCTCCTTCTTCTTTCATTTCCAACAACATATCTTTTGAAACAGGGTTTTCCAGCTTATTTGTTATACAGTCTAAATACAGAAGCAGACTTGTGAAAGATGATCTTCATTGTACTCTTGCAAAGACTGTCCTGAGAATTTCTGATCTGGTGAGAAAGTGGTTATTTCAGCCTTCACAGTGGCATTGGCTTTTTATGCATACTGTTGCAAAATGTCGCAATGTAGTTTACTGTTGTTATGCTAAGACTGTTACTCCTGCTATGCCATCCTTTAGGACAAGATTCATATATTTAGAGTTAGAAATGTTTCACAATATATAATTACATATTGTTTTGTGATTACTCACTGTGATTTAATTATGTTCAATTTGCAACAATGAAAATAGATCCTGCATGTCAGCTACTTACACTAGGATTCATAGCAATAGCAAAATTTTAGTTATATAGTCTCAATGGAAACTTTGTTATGGTTGGGGGTCACCAGAACAGGAGCAACTGTGTTAAAGGCAGGAGCATGAGGAATGCCGAGAACCACCATCTGATTTCCAGGTTTGAAACTTATATGGCCTTGGAGACCAAGAGAAAAACTGAAAAATAGAGCTTTTAGTGCTTGCTTGACACATGCTCTTTCTACACTTCCTATATTATTTAAAATCCTGATCGATTACTATTTGCCTTTCACTTATTGTATCAATTCATTGATATAGTTCAGGATTTTTTTTTTTTTTTTTTAGTTTTTTTTAGGCATCACTGCCCTCTGGTGGTGGGAGTAGGAGGCCAGCCTTTGCTCCTCTGAACTGGAATTGAACGTCCATCCCAGTGGGCCGCAGTCCCTCGCACAACCATTATGCCACCGGGGCTCAGCCCGTTAAGGATTCTTTATATTCTTTATTCTTTATATTCTATATATTCTTTATATATATTCTTTATATTCTTTATAACTTTCTCTTTTTAAGCTACTATATGTGTTTCTGCCTTTATGGGTTATGACTACTTACACTTACTTAGTTAACTCTATCTGAAGCGAAACTTCTTGGTTCCACTACATTTTGATTATGGTCAAAATTATCATCATTTTTTCGGTTGTCCAATGCTCATACTACTGATTGCTCCCATGAAATTAAAACAAAATAATTAAACTCCTCACATGACTGTCCAGATTTTGTATGTTGCTATCCCCACTAACTCTCTAATATTGTTTTTTCTACATGTGCTATGACCAAGTAGGTGTTAGGTATGCTTAACTTTGTTTTTAAATCTGAAAAAAAATGTACAGTTGCTCATCATGAATATGGGTGACTTATTATCTCATTGAAATCTCAAATAAGTACCTACAACATACTTTTAAGTGAATGAATGGGTAGTGTTGTTCATATTTTCATTTTTAAATCACTGAATATTTTAATCCAGATGGCTCCAATCCTGACAAATTTGTGAGCTTTTCTGTTCTCATTGTTGAGGCAAAAATATCATTGCTTAATATATTTACAGAAAAAAATGATTCATGTTTCAAATGTGGTGTTTGATTTATAACACCTCATAATAAACGTATGATGCTTAATTTATTTGGAAACTAAAGATAGCACGGGGTAAAATAATATGCAAAACTTAAATTTACTGACTTTTTTAATAGACTAATTATCAGAAAAAGTATCAGGCATTTGTAGGGAAAAATAAGCAATTTTTCAAAATATTTAGCTTCATATTAATACTAATTTATAACTCCATTGACAATAATATTGCATTTTCATGATAGTTATAGTTGTTTGATTCAATATCTATGTTTAATTTTCATGGACACTTCTAAGTTAAACATAGGAAATAAAACTATAAACTAGTTAGATTTAGGAAAAGACTATACAGACAGTCATCTGGGCTTTCATGTTCCTTCTAAGTGAATATTAGAACTGATGAACCTTTTAAAGAAATTCTTACACCTACTGTTAAATATTGGATTTAGCACAAGTTTCCTTTAGGTTAAATTGTGAATGCTTGTACAATCCCTCTGCCTTAAGAATAAACCACGAGGATCTTCTTACTCAGAGATATGTGGCACTCTTAGACAAAGGGATATCTTTGAATAATTATGCTGTTTAAAATGAGGATGTACTTTAAAGAAACACATGTCAATCAGTCTACTTGTCTTGGCAAGCAGTACATTATCATGATTATTGTTTTCTCCTTGTCATTTTGAGAGTTAGCCATATAATAGGTTTCTAATACTAAAGCTCACATATGTTTTACAGATACAGAAGCCTTGGTGCCTGTATCATCTAGTACTGCTAAATCAGAGAAAAATACGAATGGCAAAATTAGATAGCATATATTTATTTGCTCATAACGCAGAAGGAGAGACATTCAAATTCAGGGCACTGGCATAGGAAGTCTTCCTTCCTCAGTTCGTGGGGATGTCCTAGTATTTTCGTGGGCTTCCTTTCCTCTGGAATTTCCATGTGGCTTAACATCTGACTCGCACCTTCTCTGCTTGCTGCCTATTTTATCCTAATCTGCTATTTTACTATTTCATGATTATTTTCCATCAATCTTGTCTGTTGTGATTTTTATTTTAAAATAGATCTCATAGCTGATTGGTATAAATCAAACCCTACAATAATATGAAGGGATGCCCTCCCCGCCAAAAATGGAAAACATTTCCACTGGAAGGAACTTTTGTAGTATGCATTTTCATGCTAGGTGAGCATCAAGTAACGTGCTCTGAGTTAGTGTATCTGGTGTCATCATCTGGAAACATTCTCTCTGGGCATAGTGAATTATATTGTAAAATCAGTTTCACTAAAACATCTTTTTTTTGTGCTGGCCATTTTAAGAGAAGAACTGACTGTGAAATTTTGTTTTGTGCTGTGGAAAATTGCCACAGAAACTGTTTTGAGGTTGAACACAGCTTAGGCCACTACTATGGAGAAAAACTCAAGTATATGAGTGTTTGGGTTTTAATTTTTTCCAGAAAAGTAAAAATGCTGATTGATGACAGACCTCTTGCTAGATAGTCATCAACTTCTTGAATGGATGAAAATGTCAACTTATACTGCATTTGGAGTTCATTCCACCAGACTATTAGACTCTCTATTTAGAGGCTCTATAAAAATAGCATAACAGTGTGCAACCAAAAAAAGACCTGATTTGAAGCAGACAGAGGATGGGTTTTGCCCCCAGAACAATACACCTGCTCTTGTGCCCATCGCACTGAGCCAGGTTTTGGCCGAAAAAATAAAAACAAAAAACAAACCCCAAAACATGTCTTCCTTGCCCACACACCTGAATCACCTGATCTTGCTCCACAGGACTTATTTTTGCTTCTGGGAATGGACACTATTTGGATTACATGCATGAGGTGATGAATAAAAATGAGGTCTGTTCTGTCAATCATCCAAATAGATGAATTTGAACAGTGTTTTCAAGAATGGAATCGCAGATATGAAACATTATTAAGTGTAATGGGGAGTATTTTGAAGGTGATAAGGTTGTTTTGTAACAAATACATACATACATACATACATACCTTTGAAAAATAATTCTGTGTATGTGTGGGTGCCACCTTGTGTATCCCTAAGTCATTTTCATTTAGCAAAGAATATAGAAACGGAAACTCCATGCCCCAAATCAAACTGTCATCACAATTTTGAGAATTAGGATTCAAGACATAATTTTTAAAGGACACAATTCAATGAATAACACCAAGTATTTTCCAATACAGATTCCGGGTGCTGTTGGGCAGTTTAGAGCTCAATTAATAGTGACATAGAGAGCATAAGACAAATGGCCCAAGGTCAGAGAGCTGGTAAAAGGCAAAACAGTGATTAATCCCACTTAACCTGTACCACGGTGCACATTGAAAATCAGTTTTCCAATGTTTCCCTTTATTTGAACATTTAGAACAAGCTTGTCCTTTGTTGGAGATTTTCCTAGGTTTAAGCTTTGAAAGAGGGTTCTGATTGCTAGTCTGTGCTTTCCAATCACCGTACTCTCCGAGACGCTCACTCATTGGAAAAAGGAAGAGAATTGTGCTTTCAAGTTACCTGAATTTGGATAACAAAAATATAATTTTTCCAAATTTTTTAATTTGATCAAGTTTTTAGTCTCTCTCACTCAATTTCCTGAAACTTAATTGGGAAAAGTAATAGTATTTATCTCCTCAACCTTACAGAGTCATTGGGAACATTTTTCTTTATAAACTGAATATGTTTCCCATAATGTCTGACACAGAGTAGGCCTTCAATAGATGATAGATATTTACAGTTGGACCTTTTGATGAATCAGCATCCCATTGTTGAGTAAAACAACTATTATTTAACCAAAGTGTATTTATGTTCAGAAATTGATTCAGATCTCATCTTTGGTTGTATGTATTTCAGTACATTTTAATTTAATAGAAGAAGACATAAGTTGTTTACAGAGGTCATTGTCATTGTGTAGTTTCTGTAGCTCTACCAGTACTACAGTCCAGAGATACATATCACCCTGCCCCTAAGTTTTCATGAACTCTGCACTAACAGCATTCACTTCATGGTAACCTAACCTCATTTTTGTCTGTGTCCTATATTAATATTCACAATATTATCTGACATATTAAACATAGCAGTTTTATTTATTACATAACCTAACTCACTGGTTAATAGAACTATGTGACAATAGCAAAGTGTAAAGGTACAAAGAAAATGAGTCACTAATCTTTTTAGAGAGTTCTTCGTTATGTCCATCTTCAGGGACTGGTCTCTTCTGACAACATCTCCAAAGAATAAAAGACAAAGTTTAGGTATCCTTGCCTGTAAAGAGCATTCTGGCCATATTTTTCTAAGACACATCAGTTTGTCCTTTTATCAGTCCATAGTACTTGCAATCATCTTCTCCAGCATCACAAAACAAATATATAGATTCTTCTTTGGACTTCTATATTCAGAATTCAACTTTCAAGTGCATATGGGGTTAACTGAAAATATGGTATGGGTCAAGCACATCCCAGTGCTGAAAGTAATATCCTTGCTTTTCAATACTTTCATGAGGTCTTATGCAGCAAATTTAAAGCAACTTGTTTTGATCTTGATTGCTGGTTCCATGAGTAGTTACTTAGGTTCAGGAAGACAAAACTTAAATTGACAACAAAATAGCAATATCAGCTTTTTCCCTGTTCATCCTTATCCTACCTATTGGTCTAGGTGAAGAGATTCCGGTCTTCTTTGCTTTGTGCTGTAATCCACACTGACAACTGAAATCCTGGATTGTCATTGGCAAGTTGTTCATTTCCTCCTCATTTTGGGCAAGCAAGATTGTGTCTATACATGTCAGTTGTTAACAACCTTCTTCCAAACCTCATGCCATGTTCTTTTTTTTGATAATCCAGTGTCTTTGATCATTTATTCAGTATACTGATTGAAATATATTTCTAGAAGATAATACTCAGTTACACTCCTTTCCTTGTTTGGCACCAGGCAGTATTCTCTTATTCGATATGCACATGCTCCTCGTGATTCATGTGAAAGTTCCTCATGAGCACAATGAAGTTTTCTGAAATTCTCATTCTACTCACAGTTGTCCATATTTTGTTATTATCTGCACAAATGCCTTGGCATATTAAAAAAAGAAACAAGCAAGTAAACACATTTCTGATATTCTGCGATTTTAACCAAGGTCTATCTGGCATCAGCAGTCATAACCCTTCTTCCATCTACTCTTTTTAATCTGGCTTGAACCTTTGATGGTTCTTTGTCAATGCGCTGCTATAACTGGTGTTGGATAACCTTCAACAAAATGTTAGTTGCATATAAATGACATTGTTCTACAATTTGTACAATCTGTTGGGCCATCTTTCTTTGGAATGGAACAAATATGGAACTCTTAGAGTCAGCGGGCTTTTAGTTGTTCTCCAAATGCCCTGTCATAAATGAATGAGTGCCTTCAGTGCTTCCTCAGCTTGTTGAAACATTTTAGTTTGTGTTCAATTAATTATTAACATTGTTAATGGCTATTGCATTCAATGCATCTTGAACTTTTTTCACCAGCATTCTTTTTTCTTGCACACATGTTACCTTGTGAAATGGTGGACTGTCAAATAGTTCATTTTGGTACATTGACTGTGCATTCTTTTCATGTTCTTAGTTTGTGAAGTTACAATTAATGCATCTGTAATATGAATAAAAAAAGAGGGAGCAATATTCAAGAACTGATGGAAGTTATGGGAAAAGGAAAGGAAGAAGGGAAGTGATGCCATTAGTGAAAGGATAAGTTGTGTTTTCATGTGTGATGCAATAATATTGGAGAGAACAGAGAGCTATGAATACCATTTTTAAAGTATAATAAGGTATACATGATAACTAAAAGTACTATGGACTATCAAAAGAACAAACTAATTTCTCCTGGAGGAAGTACAATGAGAATGCTTTTTAGAGGCATGGACTTTGGACAAGCTTCCCAGAAAGACTAGCCTCTGGAAGAGATCTTCCTGCTTGGTAGAACAGCAGGGAGAGCCAGAGCCTCAATGGAGCAAATTGACAGAGGAACTGCATTGATGGTCCTAAACACAAGGACAACTATTAGAATGTCACAGGACCAGGCAGTGTTTCCTTCTGTTGTACATAGGATAGTTATGAGTTAAAACCAAGAGCCAACCAGTTGTTGACAGGACCTAACAACAAATCAATTGTTCACAAAATAGTACATATCTGATATTTATACAACTGTGGCCTGATTGACAGTAACTTCTTTCCTTAATAGATTAAACAACAATGCTATTTTTTAAAATTCATTGACAAAAATTTGAAAAAAATTCAAAATGTCAGAAATATAGACAATTCAAAGTGTATAATCAAGGAACCAGTAGATACAATCTTCCCTGTGACCCAAACTTGGAAAATAGCTCAATCACTCTTCTTTTTAGTTTCCTTCTATTGGAAATTTGAATGCTGATGTTATTTCCATTACAGATAGCTATGAGGTTAAATCATTAGCTGTGAGCCTTAAAAGTGCTATGCTAGAGCATAGCAACCTAGTAAATCTTGTGAAGCATTACAGAGCATACTTTGTAGAAGAACTACGCATATATGCAGATGTTTGTGATGCAGTAGAGATGGACAGGCAGTCCTGGTCGCATAATGGGTAAGCGTTCAACTCCTAGCAGATTAGCAGCCATTCCAACCCTGCAGCCCCTCTGTGGGAGAACATGTGGCAATGTGCTCCTGGAAAGACTCACAACCTTGAGGAGCTGAGGGACATTTCTGCCCTGTTCTAGATCAGAGTTCATTGGAACTTAACACCAGGGCAATTAATTAGTTTGGTTTGATTTTGCAATAAAGAAAAAAAAGTTATGTGAAAAGTACCATATGGAAAGACTCTGGGGAAATAGAGTAAGAATTTTCTTAAGACAACTGAATGAGAAGATAAGTAAACTAAGAAAGCAGAGTGATATGAAAAACCAAGGAAATTTTAGCAAAAATCATAGAAGTCAGAAAAATATAGCATTTAATAAAAATGGATGGCATATTGTAAGAAATAAGAAATACCATATATATATCAGAGTGAAAATTCAGTATGCTGTTGGAGAGTGGATGAAGATTAACTAAAAACATACATGGATATCTTCTATAATCAATGTCTAATAGATCAATGAAGATAAGCCATAATATGCATGGAATTGTATCAAAAATAATTACGCAAATCACTTTAGGTTATTCCAACTTACAAATTGAAAATCACAATGTGACTTGAACAGGTTTTTCCTCTGCCTTCAGCAGATTGAAGAGCTGTCTTGGTTTTGGCCTTATGTTTGTAAGTTATGCAGATAGGCATACACATCGTGATGTGTAGCTGTCATCTAGTCTAATTTAGAAGTTCTCAAATTACTATGGCAAGATTTACATATTTGTGAAGAATATAAAATTCTAGTTCAAACCCAGAATCAAGAGCAAGAATGTATCCAAACTTTTGGAAGAGCACTAATAATAGAATGTAAAATTAGAGATTTATTAAGCCTTAAGATTTAAAGATGTTTTAAAGATCCCCACATGGAATTTTTCATGCAAAAGTATATTCCTACAAGAAAGTTGTAATTCTGAGTATTTCCAGAATTATAATATATATATTATATTATATATATTATATTATATATTGTATTATATTATATAACTGATATATATATGTATATCAGTTGCCCTTACACATCTTAGAATGTTCATAAAACATTAAAATAATCTCAAGTTTAATCTTAAAACACAATATAATAATAATAACTTTATTATTTTAGGAATTTCTTCTAGGATTTATCTCCCAGGTGACACAAGTTTTAATCACTGGACTACTAGCTGAAGATTGATTGCATGAACTCACTTATGGACGAAAATACCAATCTACATACTTTGAACGTTATGAGTTGGACTTGACTTTGAGTTTCAAAGATTATAGACAGAAGAATCATATTAAGCACTATTGTTAGATACAAAACACATATATTTTACTTTGTTAAAACACCAACTCTATTATTGCTTCTTGCTCATAAAATTTTATAAACACTCTTGTTAAAAATAAATCAAACTCACTTGTTCTCTGTATTCTTTGTTGCTCTGGGAGGTCTTAATATTCCTCTGGCATATTAAAAAGTTTGTCTACTTTTCAGAATTTTTTCTCAGTATAACCACTTAGTCTCTTAGGCTCGTTTTTACTTAGTCTAAGAGCTCACAAATTGGTGGCATTTTCCCATTGCATTCTTTACTATTCATAATTTTATGTTATTTTTTTGGGGGGCAGCACTGCCCTCTGGTGGGAGTGGGAGGCCCAGCCTTGTGCCTGGAGAGCTGTTGTTGGATTTGAACTGCCAAGCCAGTGGGCCTCAGTCCTACACTCTACCACTACACCACCGGGGTTCAGCCCCTGACTATTCATAATTTTAAAGAAATTTATGTATACCAAACTTTGCTATGTTTATTTCAGAAAAAAACTCTGAATATTGTGATTCAAAAAATATATTCTCTATGTTACCATTTCAACATTATAAATTTATACACTATGGAATCATAAATGAAATATGGACTACAGAATAAATTTGATAAATTATTGACAAAGTTTCTCTAATTCTAATTACAATTCTTTTAAATTTGCTCACACTACTGTTTTTATTATTTCTCCAGTTTTTCATTACATTTGCTTAAAATATTACTAGAAATATTAATTATATTTTCATTTTGCACTAAAATTATTTTAATTTTGCTTTATTTTGAACACATATCAATTTGTTTTTTATCATTATAAATGATAAAATTGACTCATTCCGGAGTTATTAGAATCCTACTTCTCCACATAATATAATTTTAAAATTTGTATGAATATAGAAAGTCCATAAGTAAAACATAAGTTAAGAAAAAGTTGTTTAAACCCGAGTACAAGTCACATTTTACAATGTATTAATTGAAATAAATGATTTTTAATGTTTAACTTCTGGGTGTCATATAATGTTAACTGATTGTTAGACAATATAGTTGGATAGCTTGCTTGCTGAAGGCTCTTATCTTTGGTATCATTAATCTGTATTCCTATGGAATAACTTTCAATGAACCTCATATTAATTTATAGGGAAAATAATTTGCTGATGCTGATGCTAAGGACCACATAAATACTTTTTCAGATGACATAGTTTCTCTACAGCTAAATTAGCTCCCAGTAAACAAAGAAACAGAAATAAAAATAGTAAAGACAGCTATTATACAGTATTTTTTCAGTGTAAATACTCACACTATTATGATTCAAGTTATAGATAAGCTTAACATATAAATGGCAAATTTTCCATATATGATATTTAACAAGCCATTCAGGAGTCAGTTGAGTAATCAAGTTTGATTTTGATTTTATCTTAAATATTTGCTTGATTTTTACTCTAAAAAACTTTTAGGAATACATGACCCTAACTCTTATTACTCTGGTAGCATCATGGTTACTTAAACATAATGTTAACAGTTAGAAATCATCGACCACTGCTTGGACAAAAAAACCCTCTCTATTCAGGGAATTCATGGCTTTTTATTCCCAAACTCAAGATGAATTAGACTTAGATGTAAACCCAAGAGCTACTAGTATCATCAATGAGAAAATTGGTATTAAATTCCAGGGTCGTTTTACAGGGCAAAGAACAGACTACCAACAACAAAAAATGAAACACATGGATTGGAAGACAAAATGGATGATTTGGGGCTTTTAAAAATAAAGCACTTATGCTTATCAACAGACTTCATCAAAAGAGTAAAACAAGAACTTGTAGATTGGGAAAATATACTTAGCAATGATACAATAGATAAGGAATTAAGTACTAAAATGTATATAATTCTGCATCACCCCAATAAGAACAATAAACAAACAAATTATGTGATTAAAAAGGGACAAAGAGAAACAGGAGTGACATTTAAATGGCTAACTAACACACGAGGAAATGTTCACTAATACTAGTTATCCAGGAGATACAAATCAAAAAACAAAAATGAGATAATACCTTAATTTCACAATGATAACCTAATTCATAAAAAAGAGAACAAAAAATCCCGGAAAGGGTGCAAAGAAAATGGAACTTTTACACGCTGCTGGTGGGCTTGTAAATGCACATGTCCATTGTGGAAAGCAATATGGTCCTGTCTAAAACAATTTGGAATAGAAATACCAGACAAAGCAGCAATACCTCAGATGAGCATATGCCCCAAAGTCAGAGACAGAAAACAAGCAGGCGTGTGCTCTACCATGCTCCCTGTAACACTGCTGACAATATCAAAAACTTAGAAGCAACCTAAACACTCATAAGTGGTAGAGGAATGGATAAAGAAACTGGTACATGCATACAATGTAATACCATGCATTTCTGAAAAACAGCATTGAAACCATGAAACACCTCAAGATTTGGGCAGACCTGGAAACTATTACGCTGTGTGAAGTTATTCTATCACAAAAGGAAAACTGCTGTTCCTGTCCACTACTGTAGGGATCATCACCAAGAAGAAGGCTGTCTTATGTTCTCAGGCCTTGTATTTGAATCCATTATCCCAAGTAACAAAGTAGAGAGCTTAACTCAGACTTATGAGCCAGAGATCGCTCCACTTATATGTGCATCTTAAACTATTTTGATTAGATTTCTCAAGAAGGAAGGAGAGGGAGAAAAACATTCAGTTACTCCATAGAACCTTATGCTAAGGTTACCTCAAATCAACAAACAAGAATGATAAGTAAACCTCAAATCAAGATGTGGGGAGGAGAACATAAATCATAAAAGTGGAGAAGTTGAATCCATTGATGTTGGTGGATAAGCTGCATGGATCAATCTTCCAAGGGGAAAAAAATGCTTGAAGATACTTATAGAGCACAAGAAGAGAATATATATATATATATATATATATATATATATATATATCTCCTGTTGCTATATTTTCCAAATAGGTACATTGAGCCTAGTTTCTATCCAGTCCTTGATAACTCAGGCCCTATGCTACAGCTTTCTGGGATTTTAAACTCTGTTATTTCAGGTACATGACAGACTTCATAGACCAATTCAGAAGGATTCAACATAGCAACTCCAACAAGCAACTGAGCTTTACCTCAAACTCACTTAGAGCAGGTTTAAGGAATGGACATCCTCTCTGGAACTTAAGGTTGAAATACCATAGGCTGAGAAGAAGCAGATGATTGCTACTGCAAGGTTACAGAATTGGCAATCCTTGGACTTCGGTTAGCATCTGGCTTGCGTCTCTTGCACAATGAATAGTGCCCTGGAACTACCAAATCTTTACTGTTCTAATGTTTTCTTTGCTCTCACATGATATGTATTAGTCTGACAGGCATGGTCCTGCCCTTGTGAATGAGTGTTAGAGAAAATTTGCCCTATCCTCAATGACCATAATTCATGGAAATAATGTCTGACTTAAAAGTTTAATCTGTACAACTCAATAATCCATGTGCTTCTGTCTGAATCCTCCTATACTTGATTGATTTCATTTTTTCAATGGTCTTTTAAATTCTATACCATCAGCTAAATTGCCATGTTTCCCTTCATCCTGAAAGGACTGACTTGATAGATGGGTATAAAGATGCAAGTTTAGCACGGATAACTGGCAATGCCTTGTAAGTTTGGAGTAAATGTCTCTGCTCTTCTATGCTCCAACCTAGCTTCTAATATACACGGATGTTTTACCAGATGCCAAAATGTATGGGTCCAAGAACCTTGGAGTGGAAACTGGAGGAATACCATTCACTGTTACATCTAGTCACCAGTTTTCAACGTATTTGCTTCCTTTTCTTCTGGTGCACTGCTGTTCTGATCCAGGTGTCTTAATTCCAAAGAGAATGCTGTGACCTCGAGACACAAAGCTGATTCAATTGAACCGGAATTTAAAAATCCCTTCATGCCACTTGAGTTCCTTATGCCTCTGGATAAATTGATACAGAAGTATATTGATGCATTGATGGTGAAACTGATTTGGAAAACCAAGATGAAATAGAATTGATATTATATAATGGATGTAAAGATGAATATATCATCTGGAATATGGAATCCAGAAGATTCTATAGCCCATCTCAATATGATTAATATGCTCTTTGATTAATATATTTGGTAATTCACAACCCAGTACTGGCATGACTACTATTGGCCCAGATCCTTCAGGAATGGAGGGGGGGGGGCACTTGACTGAGGAAAGACCCAGGATTGGCTGGTATGCTTCCTATAGGAAAAGAAAATCTGGAAGAACTGATAGCAAGAAGTAGTTCAAAAATATCAGCCATGGCCCAGTGATCTCTTACAGACATGAGGACTGTAGTTTTTATTAATATTGCCTCCCTGTATGTATGTATCAAATATCTCTGTTTCATTCCCTTATAAAATGCAAGCTGTAAATGGAGTTGGTGCATTTTTTGTGTCCCTCATTATAGCTGTGTTCTGTTAGGCACAATAATGGAATGATGTTCATTTATAAATTATGCATGGTATAAGGAGATAAGTACATGTGAGAAGAGGACGAGGTATAGAATATGAAAGCTAGGAAATGTGGAGCACTGGGCCAGGACAGGACCTTCAGTGATTTCACACTTAACACCTAGTATCTCCCCCAGGCTTGGCCTCAACGATGCCAGCAAAGACAATGAGTTGTCAACCTCTAGACTGAAGTAAGATCAGGGTGTCATGTCACACCCTTGCTAAGTCAAAGCATTTAACAAAGTAATAGTGTCTTCAGGAGTGGGGGTTGTTTCCACTATAAGACGCTGTAGAATAGCTTGCTTTGTTTTTGTTTGATCTGGAATCTGCATCTGACTTATCCACTGTTGGTTCATCGGACTGTGGTCCATCAGCCTCGCATCCTGGGAGTCATCACAGCCTGCCCTCTGCTCAGGGTGACTTGCCTTCACTTGCCTTTGCAGCCATGAATCTGCAGTCTTCCTGTGGAGCCTATAGTCACCAGTCCTTGCAACTGTTAGAATCAAGAGGATGCTCTAGGCTTACATCTGAATCATGAAAGTAGAACCTAGCTGGGCTTGGACTTGCCATTTCTACAATCAGGTGAGTAATTTTTGGAATAAAATTTTTCTGTATGGAAATACATATATTTCATATTTTTGAAATTGGTTTTGTTTCTCTAAAGAAACTTAAGATCGATATATTTACATAATTCATGTATTCTGTATTTAATTTCATATAAGAAAATTTTTTCAATCACCAGAATAGTTTTAATATGTCATATACTTCTTTGAGAATATTTGGAAAATGACTTTTTTTTTCAATATTCTTAGATGAAGACTTCCTAGCATACTGGTAAAGAGAAAAAAGTCAGTGCTTGAGTAATTAAAGAAGCTTCACCAGTTTACTCAGTTACAGTATCTCCCTAAGAATGTCAATCAATTTGTCAACTAAATTTAAGTGCTGAGTTCTTATTATGAGCAATGATGTAAAAGCCAGAGAGAAACTGTTAATTTTTTTTCTCCAAGGTTGTGCCTGCAGCACCAAGTGATAAAAATAATTATAAACTAAGTAAACTTGATGTGTTGCTCAAGTCATTGAAAGTATAAATATAGCATCCCACGATGTCATTTTCACAGTTACATTTCACACTATAACCACATATTAAGGGAATAAAAAAATAAGACTTTTCACTATATAGCAGCTTCTGAGGACTCAAAATTTTCTTAATATACTTTCAGAAGGTGCAATATATGACTTGGTAATTAAAGATAAAATTTAGATTATAACATTTGTGAAAACAAAAAAGTAGAGCAAACATTGTCACTTGCTAGATATTTGTGTTTTTAGTGAGAAATAAATTTATTTTGTAGCAACTGATAGTTATTTATCTTCTATCCTTACATTAGCTTGCTGATAAGGGAAAGTGTATGTTATAGATTAAAATGTGCTTCAAAATAGATATGTTGAAGTCCCTGCTCCCTATGAATGTAACCTTACTTAGAAATTGAGACTTTGAATATAATATATATCAGTTGATATATATTCAACTGAGACAGTTCATAACTGTCTCAATCTTGTGCAATTGAGGATTTATAAAAGGAAGGCAATCACGGAGGGCAGGGCATAGGGAATGTCCTCATGCAACCAAAAAAGAAGATGCAAACCTAGGAACAATTCTGACTTCTAGAGCCTCTTGGAGACATTGGAAGCCAAAATGACCAATGCTTTCATTTGTACTTTGAGTGTTCAGAAAAGTAAACCATTAGATTTATATTCTTTAAAACTGCCTCATGTGTGGTTATGTTGGTATTGTGCCCCTATTAAACTAATAGAGGTAGAATTTAAGCATAAAGAAATGTGGAATGTTGATACCATATAGATAAATAGGTTGAAGTGTTTTTGAGATTTAATAATGCATACAAGATGGAAGTGCTTGGGAGGGAATTAGTAGTAAGAGTCTAAATTGTTTTCAAGAGGCTATTGGTATAATTATGTTCATTAAATTCTATGCTGGTGAGGATGTGACTAAGGAGTAAGGAAATCTGTTGAGAAAATTTTGTTGTCATCAACAGAATGTCACCAGAATTGGGGATGCTGAATGTGTTTCTTGGTGAGTCTTTAAAAATCAGTAAATTACATAATCTGGTGTCAATTGGAGGATTAAGAGTGAAGAGGTGGAGTCTAGCCTGTCAATCAGGTAGTAGCTTGATGACCTCACTTGAAGACACTTAGGAGATAAATAGCTCTCTGAAGGGCACATGCTCAATCCCTGTGAGACATCCCTGTGAAGAACTCACATGGAGAGAGTCTGATGAAGTCATACTTCTGGAGCGGAAAAGCCAGGCCACCTGGAAACCACTGCCAGCGCTGAGATGCTTGCCATGCCACTGGATCCACAACACTTCTCACTCACTGGGCTGTAATCTTCCTGCATTCACCATCATTGCATGTTTTCAGGAGTCTAAAGATAACTTTGAAGATTGGTGTTGGACATAAGGGTTAGTATCAGACTTACAAATATCAGGTATGGGTCTTCTGGAAACATTCCACCATCTTAGCGGAAAGGGTAACACTTTAGCCTAAAGCAGACCAATAGAACACAATAAAAGAATAGGACACAATACAAGAAAACAAATGAGATTCCTTTCATCTTAGATGCTAAATATGAGTGTGTAGTCATTTGCCTATAATTGCCTGCTATTTTTCCAGGAAAAGGAAAAGAAAATCAGGAGAAATGCAAAGCCCAGTTGCCTTGCAGACAGGGATAAGAAAAAAGAAACACCATTTTCTTGCCTCCAGAATAGAGAGCCACTTTCTATGGCAGGGGTGTTCAATATGCAGATCGAGATCTACTAGAAGATCACAAATATAGTGTGGGTAGATTACATAGCATTTAAAAAATAGTGTAAGGCTATCATCAATCCTATCACTTAATTGATAGATAGCACAGCCAATCCAATGCATTCTTAGGTGTCAAACATGTAAGCGAACATCTGGGCTAAATGCAGTGTGGCAGTCACTGATCTGTGTCAGTTTCAGTACTGGAGGTGTAGTGGTGGAGTCTAGCCTGTCAATCTGGAGCTAGCCAATGAGGCCCCTGTGTGGGCATGGCTTTTTCCTGAGTATTCTGGGAAGTCTCACGGTATTTCCCAATTGGAGGAGAGAGCCTTGATTCACTCTCTTGAAGACGGTCTACTGACAAGACAGTACTGCAGAGTGCTATAGACCCTGAGTCCCGAAGACTGGAGGAGCTGGAGGAGAAGCCACGTAGGCTTACCCTGATGGGACCAAACCTCTGGGGCTGGAGAAGCCATGTGGAGACTCCTACTCGCACTGAGATGCTTGGGAGGCCATGGGGAGGCCCTTACCAATGTTGAGATACTTTTACTGCCACAAGATACTGCTGATGGACCCTGAGTCCTAAAAGTGAGGAGCTATGGGGAGACCCCTGCCAGCACCGAGAAAATTATACTGCTTATACTGCCACGAGACACACAAGACTCTGCACCCACAGGCCTGTGATTATCCTGGTGTCATTTCCCATGCTTTGTGAGTTAGTAGGAGATTTTATAGACTGGTATCAGACATATGTGCTAATATTGGACTTATGACCTTGGACTGAACTGGATAGTGGTGCTTTCTCAATGTTCCATTCCTCTTGTATATAAACCTTTCCCTTATATCCATATGCATGTTTGTGAATTTGTGTTTCTAGTCTACCTGGATTAACATGTGGAGCAAAACTGATAAGCTAAGTTATCACCAATTTTTTTCTCTTAAACATGAGAAAGGATATTAAATGAGTGGGAGATCTAGAGTAAGTAGTAAGAAGACAAAAACATATCACTTTCATGCTGAATGGGAGATTTTGACACTACAAGCTGACATTCAGCTGAAGCTCAGAGCAAATGAACAGTTCTGGAATTTACTCACAAAGGGAAAGTACCCAAACAGGAGAACCTGCACTACCTCCTTGACTGCATTATTCAGCTCTACTTTTTGATGTGAGTCAGCCTTTTCCTATATAGAGATCATTAAGTCCAAGTACTATTCCACCATGACTGATGGTCATTTGGAACTGTGCTTGAGACTGGCTGTCACCAGCTACTGGCCGGCCGATGTGTCCCCGCCTCATTCCACTCAGTGCATGTCATCGTAGTATACTCAGATAACGACAAAAACTGTACATAGTTCATTGTGTTGTGCTGTGCAATATGGACTCATGCGATTTGACTTTATCATTGTATATGTAGTTTACATGCTGAAACAGTGTGAACACTCCTGATCTAGGTTTCTAGGTACAGGACAGCCTCCTTGATTCTATAGGTTGATGCCTCTCCCTTGAGTCTGTGGATTGAAGCCACTCTCCCTGACCACAATGAAGTCTCAGATGATCATCTCCATTGTGGGATATGTTAGGAAAGCGAAGAGTTTGCACAATGTTAAAGATACAGCTTTATTGCTGAAAGTTCCTTTGCTTTGTTGTGGCAGCAGGCATGTCTCCAGTGGTAGGCTGTCAGCTACATGGTCTCTCTCAGGCACATTTTTTCCACTTAGGCAAGTTTGCCAGAGCCCCAATTGTCTTATGCTGCTGATGACTACAGGTGACTCAGCTTTACTGTATGATTGGCTGGGAAACCCACTGCCCTCGGTCCCTTTCTCAGCCCTGCTCCCCTGTTGTAACTCAAAGTGGTGGAGCTACTCATCTGCTGTATCTTTAGTCAGAGCTCCCAGTGGGTAAGATCTTCCTTTGTGCTAATCCTAGACCTCTCTTCCTGCTAATGAAACATTTCACCCAATGGAAAGGTAAATCTGGCTGATACACTCGAATTAGAATTCCACACACCATATTTGTGTGGTTGCCCCTAATCATTTCTTGTAAGTTACTACAACTATGGATTTTGTCTGTACAGTCATTCATTCTAAAGTTGCTGTCTTTTTTAATTGCATATGACATGTACTTTTTTGCTAATGATCATAATTTGAGGAGTAAATAAAAATATACTTATTAATGTTTGTCCTTTAATTTCTATACTTCTTATAGTATTTATATATTTATGCTAATCTAGTAAAAATTTTTACACAACCATGTATTTAAGCTATGAATGTAAAACTTTCACCCCATTTGTTCATGTGTTTCATTGCAGGTATGGATTTTGTCATACCTGATGTAGAAAACTTCTCACAAGGTTCCTGTCTGAAGTGGCCGGGACAGCAGAGGGAACAGAAGCAACAATAAAGACCAGACAATCATGTCATCCATTGAGGCACTATGTACAAAGTAACTGTATACCAGAGCCTGGATGGTACGGTGTTTATACATTGGGCTATAAGATTTGTGGTCAGCTCTAGCAGCTCTGAAGGAGGAAGACAGGGCTTTTCTACTTCTGAAAACAGTTACAATCTTGGGGGAATCACACAGGGAGGTGCTAAACGTCAGTATTGTCAAGATTGCCGTGAGGGATTTTAATCATTTTGTAACCTAATGAGTTTCCTAATAAGTCACTATAATGATTAATATTCTTTGTGAGTTCTGTATGGCCATAGCAATGAATCATCAAACTCCACACAGAAGCAGACTGTTGTGGGAGAGATTATTGGTTTCAAAATAGGGTAGAGAAAGGTGGGGAAAAAAGTGGAAAGTGGAAGCATGCCTGATCCCATTGAGATAATGGATCATAGGCCATGCGAAATCTGATTCTTCTTTTTCCTATTGAAGTCAGAGGAGGTATATGTGGTCTCCATATAGTTTTGCTCAACTCCTGACTGTGAAGAAAGATCAAGCTATATTCCCATTTGTCTCTTCCCATCTCCCTCCCTCTGCCACAAAATCTAAGTGCTTGTCTGTGTACTATTTAATATATATATATCACCATGACTTTACTTATATAAAAATAAAATTCCAATTTTCTCGACTATTACTTTATACTGGCGTTTTTAAACTTTGTAGTTTGGGAGGATATTATGAAATATATTTAATTATTTACTTGTTGCTTTCATATGCCTCTCTAAAGTTTATGTTCCTGATGTGTATTATCTTATGTGCCATGAGGCACTTCTCTTTAATTTTACCTACATAGATTTTATGCTGTTCCTTATTTGATACTCAACTTTAAAGCAATTGGAATATCCAGGCACCAGTCATTTCCCATGTTTTGTGTAAATCTACTGGGGACATCCTATAGTAAATGGAATTTTCCTTACAGCTTTCAACTATATATATATATATATCAACCATTTTTTGTAGATGTCAGAAACAGACTTATTTGTGCAATTGTTGGATTATTCAAGTTGATAGGTGTCACGGAGTTACTTTTGTATTGTACAACTTACAGTGTGGTACTACACATACCACAATGACATATTGACCGGTGTAGGCCATCTCACACAAGCACTGCTGGTACGATCACTGTGTTAATCCATCTTGTGGAGGGTCTTTCATGACTTTTGCTACCCTCTACTTTGTGGATTATGATGTTCTCCCTTCTTTAAATATTTTACTCCTCCTGAAAACATATCCATGGAACAGGAGACAGATGTTCTCTATTTTGCTCACTGGGTTCTAATATCCATTACAATGACTATACAGATGTCTCAGGCAAAATTCATTATTAAATCATTTGTTAAGGAAGCAAAGATATTCTAAAGTCTGTGATAAAAGCTTGGGGTCCTGTTGTTTATCAGAACATGAGACAAAATCTGGCCAATCTCCATTATAATGGGGGTTCTGATTAGGTTCCTCTAAGACATATGCAATGCTCAAGGTGATTGTTTGCTAGGATATATTGCAAAGTTTCAGGTCTAATATTAAATACCCAAAGGCATCTACCACTCTCATATATCTCAACCCCAAAGTATTCACTTTAAATTCTGTGAGTCTGCAAACCTAGCTCCCTAAATTAAATGTCAAGGGCACCAATTATGGTACGACCCAGCCCAAAGGCCCTCAGCTTCAGTTGGGGGAATCAGAAATGCAACTTTCCCAGCTCAGTGCACAGAGGCACCCCACTTCACAAGAGTATCTGGTACATTAAAAAAAAAATCAGTCTTACTTTCACTTTGCATTGTTCATCACTCTGTTGCATGTTCAAGTTCCTGATTCTGCTACTGTTCTTCTGATGCTATAGCGGTCTTCCAGAACCAGGAGATTCACTGCACAGGAATCTCCAGTCCAGAGGACTTATTCCACTCTTGACACTTGCATGTAATGGGACCTCTACCCTGTTTCTCAGAGCATGCATTTTTTAAATAAATCATTTTGTTGGGGGCTCATACAACTGCCATGATGATCAATACATATGTCAATTGTATGTAGGCCACATTTGCACACCTGTTGCCAGTATCTCCCTCGAAACATACTCTCTCTACTTAGACCCCCCAGTACTAGGTCCCCTCACATCCCCTCCCTCCACACTTCCCTTCCTATAGGAACCATTAATAATCTACACATTTTATGCACACAAGTATGGCACTCCAAGGAATCCTGTTTGTAACTGCTCACGGGTGAATCCTTTCAGTCTCTTCTGCCTTTTTCTTATCAGACCCATCCATGGAAATGTCTTGTGGTGGGAAACGGAGACCTGGACTAAAAGAGCCATGCAAAATAACTCACTACCTGCTTATTCTTCTGGTAGTTCATGGTACTTTCAATATTTTTATCAACATTATAATGCAAAGCCACAAATTATTCTCTTATTGTCCTTATCCAAGATGTAGCATCCACATGAGCAAATGAGGTAATTGTAAATAAACCAATACATGGACTGTGCAATTTCTCATTTTTCATCATTTGCTCTGCTTTTTGTTGTTGTGTTGACTAAAAATCTTTCTTCAATAAACTTATGTGCCCTGTTCTTTCTTTTGCAATCAAGAAACAAGTTAAAAAAAAAAAGAAACAAATTGACACAGCTAGATTGTCCTACAACTGTGGAAAGAGATAACCATTTTTCCATAATCTTAAATCAAAATTATTTCTGCACATTTTATTAAGTAAATTAATCTTTTGTTATAAATTTTGCTCAGAATCCCTGATCTTAACAGAAACCAGAATTTACATATCCATGTTTGCTTTATTATAAATTTCTAAAGAAATTAGGAATGCTGATTTCATACCCCAACTAAATCTAGAACAAATTCAAGATAGTAGATTGCATATTTTGTGATTCAGTGTTTTTATCATTTTTGTATATGAAATGCAAATGAGATGAGCCCTTGTGGATATAAATCAAATCAATTGTAATTTTTCTGAGACATGCATGACTAAAGAGTACAATCCATATTACAAATTTGTTTTAGAAGTATATTAGTAAAGTATATGCACAGTTATTGAAAATTCACTATTTAATAGAAAATAGTTATCACAGAATAAAATGTAAGCTTAAGAAATGCTAAAAGAATAATTAAAATTCAATATCGTAATATCATTGTTAACTTCACACAATATGGCTAATGCATTATTTTCTCAAATTTTATATTGAGTAGCAAACAATTTTAATTTCATTGAAGATAAATATTTCATGTTTCTCTAGAATTCTTGAAATATGGATTAAGCAGATAACTTTTAGGTCTCATATGTAATTCATAAGATACAAATGTGTGATGTTGTTGCTTCTGATAGATGTTATTCAAATTGGTCTGATTCATTGGGATCTTTTGTACAACAAAATTTAGCACTGCTTACTCCTGTGCTAGCTCCTGAGCTCTTGTATTTGAGTTCCTAGTGGCAGTTCCTACATCACTCCTCCTCACTGAGTATCTTCAGCTTGTGTGACCACCCTCTGCTTTCCCATGCAGAATGCCTCCTGAGAACAAGGTCAAAGTACATTACGGGAAACCTGGCTACATTTGTTTCAGGACCGAATAGCTTGTTCTTCTGAAAGTTCATGGTACTTTCTGTATTCTTGCACACCATAAAGAAAATTTTGTAGACATTTCTGAAGCTTGGGAATGTTTCCGTCTGTTGTTTGTAACCATTTTAGGCCAATCTCCAGGGTCATTCAGTGAAGCGTGTCTGATTGAATGAACTGAGGAATACATTGTGAGATCATTTTACTCGCAATGTTCTTGAGTTTATTAAAAAGAAAATACAAAAACCTTTTAGTTGATTCCAGGTCATGGAGAAAAAGTGAATGTCAGAGCAGAAACACCAGCAGCTCCACAAACTTTTGAATGGCTACGTTCAGGGACAATTCTGGAATAGCTCTAACCTACAACCTTTGAGCACTCAATCCATTATACCCTGATTTACACTCCCTAGAGACCAAACAAGCTATAATTGGTTTAATCTATACTGTTATTTGACTTGTTTTCTAGTGTTTTAAAATAACAATGGGCAGGATAAAGATGAACAGTGTTAGTCTAAATGCTTTGTTACACTTCTTTGTTCCAAAGAAATGGTTGATATGTTTATTGGCTTGGGAATGATCAAATAGATATTGGGGGAACTCATTGTTAAAGGCATTTTTGAGCATTAACAAATCACATCTTTTGAAATAGAAAATTGAGGTGATAATGTGAATCAGGTCAGTGGTATTTCCACGTTTGCACCTTACTATTCTTTTTACTAGTGGCACAAAGAAAGGGTTTGTAGCTTCTTCCTAGGGACTCTGACATTTAACAAAGAGCTTAATGGTGACTTAATGTAAGATTAAAGTTCAAACTCTCACCTTTAATAATTTTCAGAAATGTGATAGTTATATTGACTATTGAAAAATTCACCAGAAAGGGAAGTTCAGCATGGTTAAATTAATACTCGTTATAAACATCTTATTGGGTCTCATTCAGTGATAACTCAGAATTTGAATTTCTAAAATGCCCTCATATCTCTAATGGTATGTGGGGAATATCTATGAAATACCTCAGAAAACAATTTTTCTCTGATATATGTATAAAAATGTTATTAATATTTGTCAAAAATTTATCACAGGAAGAAGATGCTCTTCATTGGATAAAAGTTTTCATACATGTGGATTATGACTTCTCAGGACATGAGATTCAATTATCACCATGATTTTTTTGGAAAGGGTAATGTTGTTAATATAGAGGGCAATAATTGATACATTCCAGGAGGATATCTGAGATGGTGTGTGAAGTAGGGCTAAAGAGTTCTCTAATAAGAGATGTTGGACAAGGTGGTAAAAATCTACCCTCTGTAGCATGACTTCTCCTAACTCAAAACTGTTATATCTCAGAAAAAATTTGAATGTATTCACCACATTTGAGATTTCTATTTATGCATATCAGAGTGAGTGGGTTCATACAGATGAACAGGCAGATGTACACAGGTGAAGATGTCCTGATTGGTGGTCCTGAGCACACACCACTACCACCTCTCAGAGTAGACGAACTGTCCATTTGAAGGACCAGTTCAAAATAGATTTAAGAGAAGCCTCAAATTTTGATAGGACCTGTGACTCTCTTTATTCCACAACACAAAGCAGACATAAATCTTCCACTAAGATCATGGCCAATATTATAAATAAAAACTGACTGTACATTAATAGTACATAGAGAGGATAGTATAAACAAGCAGCCATCCAGCTCAGAAGCAATAAAGCCCACATGGAAGAAGTACACCAGCTTATGGAACTAAGAGATACCAAAAGGATCAATTATCAGGTTTCAAGAACTAATAATCATAACATTATATGCTCACTTTCCTGATAGGATTGCTGATGACAAATATGTACATAAACAAATGTGGTGAAAATGCTTATGCACACATTTGTCCTCAGAGATTATATCAGGAAAGTGAGCACGCACTGTTAGCTTTTAAGTTCTTGAAGCTCGATATCTAATCCCTTTGACACCTCATGATCCCACAAGCTAGTGTGCTTCTTCCTTGTGGGCTTTGTTGCTTATGAACTATATGGCTGCTTGTTTACTTTCAAGAGTTTAAGACCCCAGACGCTCCATCTTTTGATAGCTGAGCACCATCAGCTTTCTCACTACCTTTGCTTATGCACACATTTGTCTTTAGTGATCGTGTTGGGAAGGTGAGCATCTTGAAATGCCAATTTAATAGAACAAATATTATTCCTTATCCTTCTCTAACTCATACAACCATATCTAGGTATTAAATTTATTTCTACTTAATATAAACACTAAAAAATTTATGAAAGCATTTATTAACATATACATATATATGATTTTAAGTGTTTTTATATATTGCAGAATTTGGGGTTATTTTAAAAGATCATTTGATCCTTTTTTGAAGTTATACTTTACCCTCTATATACATATTATTAAGCACCTAAAAATGAAAAAGATTATAAATTGTAGACCATTGCTTCGGGAAATGGAAATTTGCTAATTATAGTCTACTTTGTGTGTTGGAGGGGGAGGCCGGAGGGGGGGTTAATAGAGTTCTAAAGCTAGTCCACCGAGAGCTCTTGCTTTGTTGCTTACTTTTCAAATGGTGAAATTAAAATTCAAAAAGGTTAAGTCCTTGTCTAAATCTTAGATATGTGCAGTGGTACATGCTATTAAAATTGCTTGTTACAATATTAACTACTGAGCAGAAACAAACTAGATAGCGAATAAAATAGAAGTAATCATTTTTATCTAATAAAATATATTTTCTCAAAAGGTTATCTTTATGTTGCTATAATTAATTTCTATTTAAAAGACACAGAACAAAAAATATAAAAGACATTGAACATATTTATAATGTTTATATCCATGTGATTATCACTTGAGTTAAAATTATCATAATTAATCAAAACACGTTGTAACTTGCAAGGGTAGAATATGTAAAATGCATCAGTCAAACATTTTGTGTATAGAATACAAATGAACAAAATCTGGGGCTGAGCCCCGGTGGCGTAGTGGTTGTGCGCGGGACTGCGGCCCACTGGGACGGAGGTTCAATTCCAGCAGTGGGGCTGGGCCTCCTACTCCCACCACCAGTGATGCCCAAAAAAAAAAAAAAAAAATCTGACATCTACATGCTATATAACGCAGGGCTCTATTTTACAACACCATGCCAGTCAACACAATAGTATTATTTTCCAGTGTAGCTTATTGTGGGTGAGAAAAAAAAAATGAAACCTGTGTTCTACTTCTATTGATTATTAATATTCTTTCATACAATTTTTTCTGACTGTCTGGATGCCTTCTCAGTGAATGTTCTGTTCACAGTTTCTGTCTATTTTTAAAACTTGATTACTCATCTATTTTTCTGTAAATTTTAGCGATTAGTACCCAAGCATCACCCAAAGTATGCTGGTTCTCTTTTTATTCTTTTGATAAAATTGTTTGATGCATGCAAGTGTCTTATTTTTAGTAGTCTACTTTTTCTCTGGGTGTGTGCTTCATTACATTAGATAGTGTGCTTACACAATGTAATGTGTTCCTATAGTTTTTCCCTAAGCTTTACTTAATGATTTTTTTATAGTTCTATTGATGAGAGTTAAGTCTTTAATCCATCTTTAGTTAAATGTTGTATACAGAGTAGAATATGGGTTCTGGTGTGTTCTTCTTTAAATGGAGATCCAATTTTGAAAGCACCATTGATTGAAAATATCATGTATTTGCCCATTGAGTGCAATCCAGCCCTTTGTCAAAAAGTAGTCATTTTTAGGCAGATGGTTTTATCTCTGGGTTCCCTAGCCCATTCTACATGTCATCACCTCTTTTCTCTGTTCAGTGGAAGGTGCTTGGATGTCTATGGAGGTGGAGTAGGAGTTGATGTCCAGAAGTGAGAGGGCGCTTACTGTGTTCTTGTTAGTGCGCTACTTTTCCCACGTCTGTTTTCATATGGGATTGATGATTAGGTTTCTCAAAACTTTATTTTATTTTTAACTCATGATTTAAAGAATGAGGCTGAGATCAAGATCAGAATTGCATTATAATTATAGACCACTTTGGATTCTATTAATTTTTTTTCACTGTTAAATGTTCCAGCTCTAGGATTCTTTTGCTTTCTTGTAGCAGTGTTTTGTAGTTTATAAAAGTATTTTGTTTTAATAGAAGAAACCTTAATAGAAAGGTGTATTTCAGAAATATGTCATCTTTGAGGTGATTATCGTAAATGATACTGTTTTCTTGATGTTATATTCAGAGCTCTGCCTTTTCTTTAATTATATGTACTTTCTAAAAGGGGTGTTGTCTAGTGTCATGTATACATTTTTTAAATCTTCATATTGTTGATTTCTAAATTTATAGTGCTGTGATATGATCATTTTGCAATATTCTGTGGTTTAAAATTTTATTAAGTGTTGTTGTGTGGCCTAATGCATGGTGTATTCTGAATAGTGTTCCATGTACAATGTAAAGGAGTATATACTCTTTTTGTTGGGAGGAATGTTCTCTATATATCTAAAAGCTCATACTGACTTGTTATGTAATTTAGTTTTTCTCCATCTTTATTGTGCTTCTTTCTGGTTGTTCTATCCATTGATAGTGGTGTACGAAGTCTCTTACTATTATTACAGTGTTGTCTATTTTTCTCTCTAACTCTGAAAAGTTTGGCTGTGTATTTTGAGAGTCTTTCATTGGACACATAGATGATCTCTCATTTCATGATGTCATGCCCTTCTTTTTCTCTAATGGTGGAGTTTTCCTAGAAATTTATTAAATCAGAGGTTAATAAAGCCACTCCTGCATTTTTGAATGCCATTAGATGATTTTTCTCCAATCCTACAGTTTTTAGATTATTTTAGTCTTTGTGATAAATTGTGTTTCTTATAAACAACGTTAAGCTTATGCTCTAGAAAACCATACACAGAGATGTACATTTAAAGTGGTTGCATATTTCTTCTTGCTTTCATAAAATAATAATTATTACTAACAGATTGAATTTTTAATATTTTAGATGGGGGCATTCATTATTTCTTTTTACAACTTTTCAGATATCTTTATAATGATGAAAAACAAGCAAAACATTTCTTTGTGTCTATTTTATCTTTTCATTTTCAACAAAATTTTGCAGAACACATCCACTAGACTAGTTACACCAGAGGGGACAGTATCAAATTGTAAGCAAGTGTTTCTTTATCAATATACATTAGAAGAATTAAAGCTTGAATACATGGCCCAGAAGTTTGAATGCATGGGAGATGTTAATTAGCTTGTCAGATATTATAAAATGTTATGAGATAAACTGGAAGACAAATATATTTGACAAAAAGCAATGAGAAAATTACAAATATAAAAAGTAAATAATTTTCTTTTTAGATTCAGAAGGATGGTCCGCGGGGACATTTATGTTAAATAAATAGTCATACTAAGACAACATACCATGAGTTTAAAAATATTTTACACGTGCATGCAAATAATTGGACTAAAGAGTATGAATAGTTACATGAATCGTATTTTCACTGACATTAGATTACTATAGTTTGAACTACTGTTACAGTATCTTACAATAATGGACTATTGTAGATTATATTATTATCACACTGTTATGTAGTCAACATTGTAAATCAATCGCAAAGCCTAGACATTCATTGCTATTTCTGTAGTTATTAGAGCCTACCCAGTTGGTTCTCACACACAGTGATCCATACACAACATATTGCAGCAGTGCCCAGGCATGTTCCTGAGGCTGCGCCCTATGTTGCAGCCATAAAATATGTTCCCTTCTCCTCGGTCATATTTTGAGCGCCCTCCGAATGAAGAGACCCATCCTTTGGCACTATCTCTGAGAGGGTTCTGCTTCCATCCATTGGGTCTTCAGGACCAGACAAGGGTTCAGGCTGTGTTTTTCAGTCCTTGTGCCTCGGAAATGGAAAGTTGCCTTTTTCCTCATTGAAGCTCCATGAAACCAGTTCGCTTGAGATGACCCTGTTGGCTTCTGAAATACTAGTAACACAGCTTCTAGTATCACAGCAACTCATGCATCTCTGCAGGACACAAACTAACAGGCAAGTGGTGGGAATTAGGATCAGTAGGAAAATTAAGATATAATCTCATAGTTCACGAGTAGTTAAGTGTTTAAATAGATATGGCAAATCCCACCTATGTAATGTTATACAGATTTCAAAGAAATGAGGTGGATATTTAAAAAAATATATCATCTGGAAATCAAAATACGGTTCCATGGCTTTGGGAGTATATGACAATAGGTAAAAAATATTGCCAATGGGTTTCCAGTGCCTACATGATTCCTGTCCTTTAATGCCTCTGGTAGCAGACAAACTCATTCTGTCAGACACCTCTCTTCCGTTCAATCCAAGCACCTGCCATCACAGGAGCACCCAGGTTTCATTTGCAGGGTGCTCAGTGCAGAGTCTATGGCATCTGCATTTGGGGCTTTTAGAGGCAGAATCTTCTTAGATTACCTCAGTGAATATTGAAGAGCAATGGGGGGGGGTAATAAGAATACATTTGAATAGAATTGAATACTACATTTGTGAGCAGATTGCCAGGAAATGTGCACCATGGGACATATTATTTACAGATTAGTTTCCTCTCACATTGCACCTGAAGTCAGATCCTACAAGAACTGTGCTGAGAAGTCTTTCCCCGGCCACCCCACTGCCTCTTTCATACTGATTTAGACTTCTTTTGGTTTTGACAATTGAAAGAACTTTTAAACGGAAGATGACGTAGGTTGCTTAAGGAGCTCCAAACTGTAATTGCTGCATGGTATAAGCCAAAGGACAGAATTCTTTGGGAAAAAATAGAGATGGAAACACCACACTCTGAAATGCATAGACCAAGATAGAAGTTATGTTGATAAAATGAAGCTTCATATTTTGATATTTTTGCTTAACAAGGGATTTTATGATTTTGTTTCAATACTTTTAACTTCCCATGGTTTGCTAGAGACAAAGCATAAAGCTTACTATCAGTTGTGTGAGAGCAAGAAGGTCAAAGGTCAAAGGAGACCTGTGATTTACTGGGTTACAAAGCTAGTAGTTGAGATACAGTCACACACGCCCCTTCTTCCTCTGGAGAAAATGAATATTTCTAATGCCTAAAGGTTTATTTATACTTTCTCAAACGAACAGGACCATTTTTTCCTCTATCCTACATGGTCACTGTAAGTGAACCATTGTAGGGAGTAAAATTTGCGTACAATAAATATAATTAATTGGAATACAATAATTGAATATAATTTATATAACTGGTAGGCACTAAAATACACAGCATGATATTTGAATTTAATAAGCAGACAACAGGAAATTATCCAATATTCAAAGTTTATAGAACAATACATTGATAAAACTTGGAAATTTATGAAACAAACAACTTCACATGCACATTGTAATACTATTCAGGACAAAGTTAACTGAATATCTATGTTTTGGTTTTGCTTATTTTTATAGATGCATTATATTTAAATTTAGGAGTTGATTCAATGCATTATGACTATTTTTTTCCTTTTTTAATGGAGATGCATAAAATATATTACGTGACTACCAGAAACAAAGTTGTGATTTCTTTGAAAACTCATCAGGAGTTAAAAAAAAAAATTTCAAAAAAGGGTTGTTTATTTCAAAGATAAACAGTTATTTTTATTAATTGAATTAAAAATAAATAAACAAATGCTGAGAACAATTAAAAATGCTAAGCAAAATTATTATAACTATTCAAATATTTTAGGATACACAGTATTGTTCTGAGTAAACATTGGTAGAAGTAATGTGTAAGTTACTACTCAAAATTAATTATAGGCTAATGACACTGAAGACATAATAAAATAGGACATACTTATCATTATAGCAAAGTGATGAAAAAGCAAAATAACTGATAAAATTCAGCACAATTGTCTGATAAAATTCATAAATATAAACAAACCATGCTCTTCCTTGCTAAGAATCACTGATCCAATGCTCCTTTTAAGAGATGTTTCTAAATTATGGTTCTTGAATGATATTATTTCATCAGTGCTCACATATTTTGTACTTTATATTACCAATAATTTTATATTGAAACTGAATATAATAATAAGCTTTTATTTTATTGTTCTGTGGAGAATTATATTATTCCAAGAGAATACAGTCACTTTTCAGATATAATATATCTGTGGCTGAATTTTGTTTTTCTCTTTATCCTACATATAGATATGTCTCTTTTCACTATTGAAAGATACATATGCAATTTAACTTACACCTCACTATTAGTATCTAAACTTAAAATTTTTATAAAAATATATATTAAGGAAGAAAGAAATATTGCTTTATTCATATACCCGGATGTCCTAACTCATATTATGCTATTATGCCCTCTCAAAGAAAATAGTATCAGAAAAGAATAGCTAATTTAATTCTATGTCCTATTAGGCTACTGCACATGTCATTTTTCTATTCATGTGCATATATGTGTGTGCAGGTGTGTGTGGTTGAAGTAATGGATTTGAGAATTTTCCATGTTCTACATGTGTTTTTTTTGTGTGTGTATGTGTCTGGAAAGGTTTGAACCATCTACATGGTTTTATAAGAAATATATGAGAAAACAAAATGATACTAGCTATTAAGGAATTTTCTGTACTTCAAATAACTTGTCTTATTTATTGATTCCTTTTTTACCAGAAAGACATTTTACTTGATATGCATTATTTGTCTGATAAGTGTACTTTAAAGATATTTCATTATAGCTTTGAAGTAACTGATATAAACATGGACTTTGATGGGGAAACACTTTGTTCCTCTTAAACTTAGAAAAAACGTTTATCTGAAGGCTGGAGATGTAAGGAACAGGGAAGCTGTCTTGTGTTTTCTTAGCTTCCACCTGTCACGCTTGCTGCTTTGAAATATTTATGTCCCTCATTGTTCTATCAAGTATAAGACATCCTGGTTAACATTTAGACATCATTTAGGACACATTTCATAAGCACAACTGTTAAATATTTATGCGTGGTGCTCATTACTTACAAAGCATTTCATGTATGCATCCCTGTTTCAATTATTAATGAAGAGTTTGGAGAGACCTTGTTTTTATTTTTCTGTTCGTCTGAAGATTAACTTTTTCACATTCTTCTATACTAATATCCTGAGCTTTTTATTGCATGATTTAAAAACAAGTCTTTTCTTTTGAAAAATTATTTTAAGAGCTTTGGGAAGTTGATAAAATATTATACCCACACACAAACTTATGTACACATGTGCAAATTGTTTAACAAAAACAGTGTACTTTTAAAGGGAAATGTAATTCAATATTAAAGAGGATTTCACTGACATGTTTAATGTTTTCAGTTACGTGTAGCTAACAGCAATGCCGTATGTCAATAGAGTCTGTCTAGTTAATGTTATCTTTGACTCTCACATGAGTTAGATATGTAGAACCAGCAAAGTAATGACAGGAAGGTGACTCTGAGAAAATCTCTCTCTGAGTAGACTTTTGTCTACGTCATCTTTTTAGCATTGTATTCTTATGAAGTCAATATTTTAAATGTTTCATGTTATTTTTGCAAAACACAATTTAGGAAAAATTTAATATCGATACTATGCTATGCTCTTATTACTAAACCAGCACAAGTATTGAAATCATATTTGCATCTCTAGATATACGTGTATCAGAATTTTGGTTAGAAAGCAGTTTGCAAATACTCCACAGAGTCAATTTCTCATAGACAAATTGTGTATAAATTGAAATGGAGCAAAAAAAAGAGATATTTTTAAATTTTAAACATTTTCCTCCAGATCTTGGAAACTATAGTGAAATTCTGGAGCATGTTTAGATAAATAAATATTAGTCAATCCTTGACACAAAAGAAAATCGAGTATTGGAAAGATCTCATTTCCCCTTTAACTAAACAAGAACAGAAATGGGCAATTATAATGTTCTAATTGAAAATCACTTCAGCAAACTTTTATTATCTAAAAAGTGAGAGACTCTCTTCTAAGAACTTTATGCAGATTAACTCACAAAAACTCCACACACCCTTTAAGAAAGAAACTATTATCCTTCTATTTTGTTTCCAGATAAATAAACTTAGGTACACAAGGAACTAGAAAAGTGCTCAGTATGAAGGACACAGAAATCAAGTCAAGGAAACAGGGTCACGCTATTGGTATCATAAATTGTTTTTGGTGAAATATGATTCTGAGTCATTCCTTATGTGCAGGTATTATAATGCACAAGCACTTTCAAAGCATAGATCTTTATCTTTACCACTAAATATTTCTATTCCTTACATTATGTTTTTTAGCCATTAAAACTTACTTCAATATGCTTTATAATTCTGAAAAAATATATTCAGAAGTGAAAGAACTTGTTTTGTGTTTTCTTTCTACATTCATCACAGAAAATTTTCAGAAGTCAAAGTTCCAGATCTTTGACAAATAATTTCAACATTACCACCTAGTGATTAATTATTTTTAAAATATATTGAAAATTAGTATGTACCTTTCATTTATTTTCCAACTGGTAGAGAATTTTTGTTGTCATATTGACTACAATATAATCATTATTTTATTGATTTTCTTTGTTTCCTATTATGAAAATGTTTCCATTTTTATTATCAATATCATCTCAAGTGGCAATTCAGTATGTCTGTTGTGTGGCAATAACATTGAGTAAATGTTCAGTATTATCTCTCTTATTAGGAATTTTATTTCCAGGTGAAATCACCAAACACCCAGTAGGGTTGCTATGAATTATAATCAACTAGACAAGAGTGAGCTTGGGTTTTAAGTTTTAACCTTCATATGGAAAAATAAATAAATAATAAAACTTTTAGTAAGGATACACATGCTTGAAGTAAATTTGGGGGGATTAAATTTTTCTTTTTTCCCCATTTTATTTTAGTATTATTATGACTAAACATTTTATTGAGAGCTCTTACAGCTCTATTAACAATCCATTCATCAATTATATCAAGCATGTTTGTACATATGCTGCCATCATTATTTTCTAGACATTTATTTTCTACTAATCCTTTAGTCAGCACCTCTTCACCACCACCACCCCACCACGGACCTCTTATCTCTTATCTATACCTGTGTACATTTCTCCCTCTGGCCCCCAGTGATAGTCAGGACTGGAGTCATGACCGTGGAGGGTGTGAATGCCTCAAGGTACCAGAGGAATATTCTGTGCTTCATAGAAGCTATACCGCTCCCTGGTTGACTCATTCCTTCTTAGTGACCCTTCCGTGAACTGATGTTCCATTGTCTATATATCGGTTTGAGATCTCTGCTCCAACCCACCACCTTCTCAACAATATATTTTTTTGGTATTTCTTTCTTTCTTGGCTTGTGGGTTTCTTCTGTTACCCAAACTTGTCAATACCTCACGATCTCACAGGCTGGTGTCCTTTCCTGATGTGGGCTTACAGTTTCTCTGCTAGATGGCTGCTTGTTTAGTTTCAAGCCTTTAAGACCCCACATTAATCTTTTCATAGACAGGTGCCCTTTATTTTCTTCACCACATTTGCTTTTGCTACCATTTTGTCTTCAGTGATCGTGTGGGGATGGTAAACAACACAGAATGTCGAATTATTAGAACATAGTATCCTTGCATCAATGCAGGGATGGATTAGAGACCCAAAGTCTTTCCACTACCACAATGTGTTGCTGTATAAATATATGTACATAGGCCAAGACCTCTATTTTTAAGGATTAGTGGATTTACACATGTACACACCTGTGCTTATATCTCTATCCATAGATTTGTTTCCTAGATCTTTCCTCTTACCTTCCTGATTTCCCACCATCGCACACACTCTTTTTTTCGACCACTTAGTGATTCCTCTCTGCTTGATTGGTATTGCTCCAACACCCCAAGGATCTGGTGTCCTCCTTGTTGTTCATCTTCATTCCCTCGTCATTCCTCCATGCAGAGTATTGTTAGCTCCCGGCTCCCTTCCTTTGTCTCCTCTTCTCCCAAGTCTCTGCAGAACCATTGGTCCCAATGCTTTCTCCTGGAGCTTGTTTCCCATGCTTATCATGCATAGGCAGGTAAAACCAACCATAATGGAAAAAACAAAGAAAGAGAAAGCAAAAGATTGAGTAAAAAGAGAAAAAAAAAACATAAGATCTAGGGAATAGAAATGTTTACATAATTCCAGGTTTCTCCAGTGACTTTTATGACTCTCCACTGGTGCAGGAGGTATTCCCAGAATGGAAATAAAGTCTATTTGGCCTAAAGTCTATTTGGCATTTTTTTTCAGGGGATTGGTATCTTGGCTTGACTTCATTTACTGATGTGTTTACTTCCCTTCTTGGTTTGCCCCAGTGTGGGGAGTTCAGATTGGATAAATTCCCTATCATGTTTCCCGAGAATTGTCCTCTCTCTCAATATCCTCCAATGACCGGGCATCATGTTTGGGCCTATATTCCCCTCACTGCCCTAGCACCTCTGTACAGGGATATATTTCTTCAGAGCTTGGTGTCCCTATATGAGGTCTGGACCCTCACTCTTTTCCTTTTGGGCTTGCTTATGTGAGTGTGGCATTGTGACCCCTGGCCCAAACCTATAAGTTTAGTGTTATTCTCTGTAGCACATACTTCTAAGGAGGCTTTCTGTCTCAGATTGTGGTTGGTCCTATAGCCCACTCTTTTCATGAATGTTTCCATGTGGTTACATTGACCTTAAGTTTGGGGCACTATGGTGGAGTCTGCATGCACATTCTCAATTCTGTGGAGTCTTGCACCCCAAGTGTCATGGTCTCTGCCTAACCCCTTTTCTCTCATTACCTTTCCCCATTCCCCTTATTTGTGTTGGAATAACTGATACACCCTTTGGTTTGGTCTGTCCCCCATCCAACTGTCTATACAGCAAATCATATACTGTGAGATAAAAGGCATTTCTTCTATACCTACTCTGCTGATTATACTTACCTCATATACTTACCTCATTGTTATACTTATCCTTTTGTGATTGGCTAACTTCGCTTTGTATAGTTTTCTCCTACTCTTTCCTTGAGAAGATGTGCTTTATTTGATCTTCAGTGCTTTTTAGTGATGTGTAGTACTCCATTGTGCGTATGTGCTAGAATTTTCTAATCCCCTCATCAATCAATGGAAATTTAAGTCGCTTCCAATTTGTTACTTTTGTGAATTGTATTACAGTATACATTGGCACAAAGACAACTGGTCATGGTCTATTTCTGATGTCTTCTAGGTATATGTCCACTACAGGGATTACTGGAACATATCAGAGCTCAATTTCCACTTGCTTTAAATATTTCCAGATTGCTTTTCACAGAGGTTCTACATATCTACATAACCACCAGCAGGGGAGAAGAGTTGCTCTTCCCTTCAACATTTATTACTCTATGCTTTTCTGATTTGAGCTGTCCTCAAGGGTATTAGCTGAGAGCTCATGGTTATTTTAAGTTGCATTTCTCTGATGGCTAATGATCCAGAGAATTTTCTTATCTGCTTATTGACAATTCATGTCTTCTCTCTAGTAAAACTAGGTCTGGGTATTGCATTTATCAATATTGCATTTATCAAGTGCCCCTTTTCTGTGTTCATCACTATTATCATGTGGTTCTCGTCCATGTGGCAAAAAAAATGTTGATGGCTGTTCAGATATTTAATCATCCCTGCATCTCTTAAATGTATCCGACCTGATCATGATGGGTGATATGTTTTATATATGTTTGTGTTTTACTGGCCAATATTTTGTTAAGGATTTTGCATCTATGTTCATTTTTTAATGAAAGTTAAGATGGTTCTTAGCACCACTGCTGAGCTTATGCCATTAAATATTACCTTATTTTGTTTTATTTTAATAAATATTTTAGTATACTTGTACTATTTTTTCAGAATATTTTTTTCTTATTTTCCTTATTTTGCTTTATTTTAATAAATATTTTAGTATACTGGTACTATTTTTTCAGAATATTTTTTCTTTTTTTCCTGCTCTAAAAATTGGGTGCATCTTATGATCAGGTGAATCTTATGGTCTGAAAAATACTTTAGTTTAACTCTGCACTAATTTTTATTATTTCTTTTCTTTTGCTATTGGTGGGTTTGTTCTGTTGATGCTGTTCTAGTTTTTGGAAGTTTTGTGATAGTGATGCAATTACAATTCTCTCTTTATTTTTTCACATATGCATTAATCATGATCAAAATTCCTCTGATAACTTTTTGCTTTATCTCACAGGTATTTGTATACTGCATTCTCATTCTGAATAATTTCAAGAACTTTCCTAATTTCTTCTCTAATATGGGCCAGTAGTCATGCATATCACAGAAGATCATTATTCATCCTTTGATTGTTTGCCATGGTTTTTCTGATTGTCCTTTTGTTGATCTCCAGCTTTATGGTCTAGTGGTCCTAGATCGAATTGAGTCACCTCTGTGTGTTTAAATTTATGCAGACTGCAGTATGTGCATGCATGTGGTCTATTTTAAAAAATGAACCATGTGCACTAGAAAAAAAATGTTTTTTTTGCATTTGGATGGAGAGTTATATAAAAATCTATCAATAAAAAATACTACAATTGCCGAATTTTAGTATTAAACTCTGTAACCTCCTTGCTGATCATCTTTCCCATTGATCTATCTTTTCCTGATAGTGGTATATTAAAGTCACCTTCTATGTTTCTGGAGTCTGTAATTTCATTTTTCATCCTTTGAATAGTTTGTTTGAAGAATTTTGTGGGTCTCTTGTAGGTGTGTATGTATTTATTATGCTCACTCTTTCCTGTTTAATGAATCCTTTGAGCACTATATAGGAGTCATTCTTGTCTCTTTTGATGGTTTGCAATTTGAGTTCAATTTTGTCAGAAATTAGGATTGTAACTCTGGCTTCTTTTTAATTTACCATTTGCCTGGCATATTTTCTGCAAGCTTTTTATTTAACGCTATTTTTGTTTGTGAGTATAAGATGTGAATCCTGCAGGCAGGAGATTTGGGTGTTATGTTTTCTGAATCAGTTTGATAACCTTTGTCTTTTATGTGGTGAATTCAGGCCATTGACATTAAGAGTTATTACCACCATCTGTGGATTCTTTGCTGTCATTTTGTACCTTTTGTGTTGGATATTTTCCTATCTCACTTAATATCATTTTACTGAGTTTATTTAGCGGCTTCATTTTTGCCTTCTTTCTTCTTCTGAGGGATTGCTATCCTGGAAGCTGTCTTCAGCAGAATGTCTTCAGGATGGAGTTTTGCTGCATGACTGTGTCCTGCTTAATGATGGTGGATGTTGGTCTTTTGACCACAGTGAGTTGGCAGGGATTTTCATGAGGTTGGGGTGTCTTAGGACATATATATATATATGTGTGTGTGTGTGTGTGTGTGATATATATATCTATATATATAGATATATAGATATATATATAGAGAGAGAGTTTTTCCTTGTCCAGGAACACTCTTTCCTATTCTGTCTTAAAAGATAGTTTCTCAGGCCGACCTAAATTTCCATCAGTAGATGAATGGATCAACAAACTCTGGCATATACACACAATGGAGTACTATGCCTCACTCAAAAGCTCAGACGAGCACATGAAACACATCTCTACATGGGAAGAACTGGAGGAAATTATGCTAAGCGAAGTCAGTCAATCACAAAAGGAAAAGTACGGCATGGGCCCCCTGAGGTAAGTAGAAACAGTATGGTGAGTATAAAAGAGAAGACTCCTATATAACATATTAGCTGGCCCAAGAGATAGAGTAAGGGGAGGAGGGAGGACCAAACCTAAGGAGATTCATGTTGGACGCAACACAGTAATGGGGGAAGGGTGAGCGGGGGGGGGGGGGGGGGGGGGGGGGGGGGGGGGGGGGGG